>CM031898.1:7614735-7774735 GCA_018691285.1 Cucurbita argyrosperma subsp. sororia
GGACCTAATGGACCTATAGATCATGGGCTCCAACGAATCAAGATTACATAAAAGTCTCCGCTACCCTTTCCCCTCTTATACCCATATTTTCAAGTTTTTACTATGATACCCCTACTACCGAGTCAGCCATGGGCTGATTAGGGTTGTGTGACCTGACAGTTAAATTGGATTATCCTACATAACAGATCTATCTTGAGATTGGCAATGGAATCATGTGGGTAATCTTGGTACCCCCACACCAACCATAGGTGACTATATATTTCACCTGCCAACCTCCCATGAATGATGAGTAGACAAGTACACATCATACTAACACACAACAGAGAGAATTCTACGACGTCATGCTTCAACCCAAGTCACCGGTTTTACACTACACAGGTAAAGCAAGCTACCTTAAGTCAAAGAACAGAAGAGTTCACCCTAAAGAGACTTGTCGCTTGACATATCCACGATGCCAGTTAAGGGTGAACCACCTCCTGTGAACCTAAAGTGGGTTCCTGAGCAACTTAAGTAACACTTGAAACTTCAAGACAGCCCCAGATGCCTAGATAGCAGTAGAGACTAGGCCTGAACATACCTGCTGGATTAAGAATGTGTTGAGACCAACAATAAGGATGCTTACTGAGTATTTTTATACTCACCATTTCTCCATTCTTTTTCAGGTGTTCGCATGTTGTTAGTTGTGGTTGAGGGGTGTTCGAGAGTTGTGCGGTCACAGACTGGGTAATTCTGGTGAATCTGTCTGTCTTTATGTTTTGAGTCATTTGTACTTCAATTTTTAATTGTATCTCAAACCCATTTCTCTATTTAAAATAAATTTGAACACCACCATCCTCTAATGAGATTCCTTTTTTTATTTAATTGTGGTGTTGTTTGTCTCTATTTTGATTTAAATTCTACCTCATTTTATCTTTTATTTTATTTTACTTTATCTTATACTTTCTTTTGGTCTTTGTCTTTTTATCACCGTCGAGTTTCGAAGCCTAAAAAATTGGGTTGTGACATTTCTCCACATAGATTAATCTTTCCTCCAACCGGAGCGGCTCTTAGTCAATCACATGTGTATTGTTTGTTATATACTTGTGCAACATGGAACACATCATGAACTCTTGAGGGGAATGAGGGTAATGCTAATCGGAATGCTACCAGTTCAATCTACTCTATTTTCTCTAATAGGCTAATAAAGTAAAGACTAAACATGACATGATTAATGAACTATGCAACGCAACATGAATGTATGAGAATATGATAGAAAACTACCATAAAATTTCCCGCCATTTGAAAACATTCAATAACACAACGAAAATTAATGTAAAAATATATACATGTACATGTGTTCAATTTGTTCCTAAAAGAAGGAACGGGACCGAGATACAAAAGATGTATATGATATAACAGACTACAGAAATAAATGGAAAAGACATACGCCTTGGGTCAACACCCTTCTTGATGGTGTTAATATAACACATGCGGAAGCAATTTGGATCTTAGGCACTTTTCGAACATCAATTATTGTAAATAACTAGCATGTTCATAAGTATTAAAACTTAATGAGTTTAAATACTAACCTTTTGTAGTTCAAACTCCTTTTGCCTCACGAACCGGTTTCGAACCACCACTAATGTCTTCTCCACTATCCTCCGGCCTTAGAACGGGATTGTGGAATCCGATGAGTGACTAAAGCTTGGGAGGGATTTTGTATATGTGAAAGAGAGTGTTTGTCTCAAGGTTTTTTCATCAAGATGAAGAATCCCTTACAAATATCATGATCACTCTATTTAAAGAGTCAAGTTTGCATGTTCATGCAAACTTGAGATCACCAAATTTTGACACTTAAAATTCCACTCAAATGTTTGGGATTATGTGGCAAGCATGCATGTTTGAGTTAACCAAATTTTGACACTCAAAATTCCACTCAAACTTGTGGGGTTTATTTGGCAAACATGCAAGTTTGGTTAAACCAAATTTTGACACCTCAAAATTCCACTAACATGGATTTTTCCATTAGATGAAAGTCAACATTTTGACTTTCTTCATTTTAATTCAACAATTAATTTGAATAATGAATTTCAAATTAAAGTAACATTAAATGATTAATTAAACTATTTAATTAATATTTAATATTAATTCAAATGCCAATCCCAATCAATTCCGACACATAATTGATTAACATATTTAAATCTTATTTAAATATCTCATATTCTCTCTTTTGTTTAATTCGTAAATAAAACAAAATTGCGGTTAAATATATCGTATATATGTAACGCATATTCCTAATTTGAATTCGAACACTTCGAACTCACTCGTCACACTGTTCTATGGTTTAGTCCGATATGAGCTAGCAGAGGGACCTAATGGACCTATAGATCATGGGCTCCAACGATCCAAGATTAACCGATTAAACTCATTAACCTGGTTAACCAACATTCGTTAACTACTAGGACACTCCACTATAGCCTAGTAGTTGCACTCCCCTCACTATAGATATATTTTTGTCCATCTGATATAACCATGATTAGTAAGTCGATCCTTCACAGGTTGTTCGTAACTAGAGCTGGGTCAATTTACCGTTTTACCCCTGAAGTTACTTCTTGTTCCTTATGTCTCACTGATCCTCTAATGAACAATTGGTTTGTGGTCCAACCAGTAAACCGAATCCCTCTCAGGCCAATGAGAGGGTGGGGCCCCTTGTTCAAGACCTGGAGTCAGTGCTTAAGGGAACTACCTTTCTTCTATCCCTAAAAGTGGGTAGGAGTGAATTCCGTCTTGCACCCCACGTCTCTAGCCATTCACCCAGTCTTACCCCTGAAATGGAGGCCTGTTGAGTCGGCGAACTAGAGCCACTCTCACCCATGCAAATCTAAGGATAATTCCGAATAAACAGGAGTTCATGGTTAGCTCAGGATTAAAACCGAGTTACCTAGGTTATCGAATGAAAAGAAAATCAGTCTCAACAGTAAACGACTTTATAAAGTGAGAGTGGTTTTCTTCATGGTCCGATCTTATGCAATACTCATTGCATAGGACGCCCCCACTCACATGTTTCCACATGCACAATTTAGTGATCACATTGTTTATATCATATACAAAAGTGGGCCGCATCCATAGTGTCCCCAGAATAAGGTACTCAGCCTTATCCTTATACTATAGATCATTTTGACTATATACTTGAACTTGATCCACTCTTATGTCTCTACATATAGTTCAAGTAATCATACTATAGCCAGAGTGTTCTTAGTTTATTGGATTTAGATTAATGATCGTAAAGTTCACTTTATTCAATAACAATTTTTACTGAATAAACATCAATAATAACTTTATTGAAAATAGAATATATCTTTGTTTACAAACTATGAGTTTTAGGACATAAAACCCAACAAACTCCCACTTGGACTAAAACTCTAGTTGGGTTTTATAACGTTGAGTAGAGAGAAATACAATAAACTAGGGCATCACATACTGATGCCTTTTCTCCCACTTGCCCTAAATTACATAACTCGTAGTCCTAGACTCACTAGGTGCCCTTCAAACACTTTAGCCGTGAGGGGCTTTGTAAATGGATCAGCAATGTTGTGCTCTGAAGCTATCTGTGTGACGATCACATCTCCTCGTTGCACAATCTCCCTTATGAGATGATATTTGCGTTCAATATGTTTTCCTCGCTTATGGCTTCTTGGTTCTTTTGAATTTGCAACTGCTCCACTGTTATCACAATAAAGAGTGACGGGAAGATGCATATTTGGAACGACTTCCAAATCAGTTAAGAACTTCCTAAGCCATACAGATTCTTTCGCTGCTTCACAAGCAGCAACATACTCAGCCTCCATGGTGGAATCAGCAATGCAACCTTGCTTTATGCTTCTCCATATTATTGCTCCTCCGTTCAGAGTGAAGACAGATCCTGATGTCGATTTCCTCGAATCTACATCGGTCTGAAAATCTGAGTCAGTGTACCCTGTAAGGATCAGATCCTTAGCACCGTACATTAGCATATAGTCCCTCGTTCTCCTAAGATACTTGAGGATATTCTTAACGGCAGTCCAATGAGCACGTCCCGGATTGGACTGATATCTGCTGACAATTCCCACAGCATAGCATATGTCGGGTCGGGTACATAGCATGGCATACATCAGACTACCGACCGCTGATGCATAGGGAATGTGTTTCATATCCTCAACTTCTTGAGGTGTCTTAGGACTTTGTTCCTTCGACAAATGAACTCCATGCCTGAAAGGTAATAATCCTTTCTTGGAGTCCTGCATCTTATATCGAATCAACATTTTGTCGATGTACGATGCTTTGGACAATGCTAGTGTTTTGTTCTTGCGATTCCGAACAATTTGGATTCCAAGAACAAACTGAGCCTCTCCCAAATCTTTCATTTGGAATTGTGTCGCCAGCCAATGCTTAATGTCAGTCAGAATTCCCACATCATTTCCAATGAGTAGGATATCGTCAACGTACAACACCAGGAAAGCTACTGTAGAGTTGACTATCCTTTTATAAACACAAGGTTCGTCAACATTCTGTTTAAAGCCATAAGATTTGATCGCAGTATCAAACTTTATATTCCAGGATCGAGATGCTTGCTTCAACCCATAAATGGATCTTTTAAGCTTGCAAACCCTTTGCTCGTGATCCTGTTCAATGAACCCCTCTGGTTGAGCCATATAGATACTCTCTTCAAGATTGCCGTTTAGAAAAGCTGTCTTAACATCCATTTGCCAAATTTCATAATCATAAAATGTGGCAATAGACAAGAGTATTCTTATTGATTTAAGCATAGCAACAGGAGAGAAGGTTTCTTCATAGTCCACCCCCTCTCTTTGGGTATAACCCTTTGCTACTAGTCGTGCTTTAAAGGTCTGTACCTTACCGGTTTGGTCTCGTTTCTTCTTATAGATCCATTTGCAACCAATAGGTTTTACCCCATCCGGTTGATCTACAAGTTCCCAGACTGAATTGAAGTACATTGACTCCATTTCAAGATTCATGGCTTTAATCCACTGATCTCTATCCTCATCATTCATTGCCTGTTTATAGGTCAATGGATCCTCAACGCCATCATCAGGTATGATGACTTGAGTTTCTGCCAAACCCAAGTAACGATCGGGTTGAGTTATAACCCTCCCACTACGTCGAGGCATTCTCAACTCTTGAGAAGGATGTGATTGACCAGAAGTGTCAGCTCCATCAACAACTCTGGTTGAAGGACCAGCTTGATCAACAACTCTTGTTGTTTTATCAGTAGCTTCTTTAGAAATCTCACTTAATACTAGTTTGCTACGAGGTTGATGATTTCTTACGTGGTCTCCTCTAAGAATGTAGCGTTCGTTGATACAAACACTCTATTTTCTTGAGGATCATAAAACAAACCACCTTTCGTCTCTTTGGGGTATCCTACGAATAGACATAATTTTGAACGACGTTCTAATTTCTTGGGATTTTGCAACAACACATGTGCTGGACATCCCCAAATTCTGAAGTGACGTAAACTACCTTTACGCCCTTTCCATAACTCATAAGGTGTTTCTGAAACACTCTTAGTAGGAACCATGTTCAAAATGTATGTAGCAGTCTCCACTGCATATCCCCAAAATGGATCGGGTAATTGAGCGAAACTCATCATAGACCGAACCATGTCTAATAGAGTTCTATTTCTCCTTTCTGATACACCATTTTGTTGAGGCATACCAGGGGCTGAGAGTTGAGACCTTATTCCATGTTCTATCATATAGTCCTGAAATCTTAAATCCATGTACTCTCCTCCTCGATCTGATCGAAGTGTTTTAATAGTTTTACCTAATAGATTCTGAACCTCAGTCTTATACTCTCTGAATTTTTCAAGAGCTTCGGACTTGTGATGCATTAGGTAAAGATAGCCATACCTTGAATAATCATCAATAAAACTGATGAAATATTCATACCCTCCTCGTGCTTTGACATTCATTGGACCACAGAGATCTGTATGCACGAGTTCTAAGGTTTCTTTGGCTCTATAACCTTTTTCGCAAAATGATCGTTTAGTCATTTTACCTTCAAGACAAGACTCACATGGAGGTAAAGAATTGTCTTCTAACTTATTTAGAAGTCCTCTTTTAACCAATCTCTCAATCCTATTGAGATTAATGTGGCCTAGTCTTAAATGCCAAAGATAGGTATTAGGAGAAATCTTTTGTCGTTTATTTTGAGTTTCAGCTGTTTTAAACATCTCAGTATTTAAAATAGCTTTTTTGTTTTGCTCGGTTTTAACATATATAAGTTGTTTTCTAGTTTTGCAGAACAAATATGAATACCTCTTTTGCAAATGAACACTTCATTAATTTCAAAAGATACTTTATACAACTGTTCTAATAAACAAGAGATGGATATTAGATTTCTTTTCATTCCTGGAACAAAAAGTACATTATCTAATATAATGAATCTATCTCCAAAAAACAACTTTAAATTTCCCACTGATCTTGCTGAGACAACCTCTCCTGTTCCAACCCTGAGTGTTATCTCTCCATCCGCAAGCATTCTCCAGGAGCTAGTTTCCTGGTAAAAAGAACAAATATGATTAGTCGCCCCTGAATCTAGTATCCAAGTTGAGTTGTCATACTCTACTAAACACATTTCTACAACGAGTAAATCATATTTACCTTGTTGTGTCTTTTCGGCTTTCTTCTCTGCAAGGTATTTTGGGCAATTTCTCTTCCAGTGCCCGTTTTCGTTGCAATGGAAACATTTTCCTTTATCTGCTTTTTGAACCTTGTTCTTGCGGTTAGTAGGAATCTTATTTTTCCCTTTTCCCTTCTTCTTCATCAAAACACTTTTAGAAGTTGAAGGTCCAGACTTATTTTTGGAGGACGATCCTCGTAGTAATTTCTTGGAGATGGCAACATTTGCTTCTCCTGTTTGTCCCTTGTTTGTTAAGAGGGACTGATAAGTCTGTAGCTCATTGAGAAGAGCAGTCAAGTTATATTCTATTTTGTTCATAACCACATTGGTGCGGAACTGGAAGAAGCTCTTCGGAAGAGACATCATGATAAAACTGACTTGACTCTTCTCATCAATGACAGCTTCATTTTCTTCTGCCACATTGAAATGGACCATCATGTCCAGGACATGTTCTCTAACTGAGGTCCCTTCTTTCATACGGCAGTTGTAAATGTATTTTATGGCTTCATGTCTAAGGGAGAAGGACGGTTGTCCAAACATCCCTTTTAGAGATTCCATAATCTCTTTAGCAGTACCCATAACATCGTGTTTCTTAGCCAAAACATCAGATATGCTGGCTAGAATGTACACTCGGGCTTTGTCATTTGCCTTTATCCATCTGTCATATGCATCCCGAGCTGTTCGGTTTGCATTTGAGTTTGGGTTTGGAGGACACTCCTCAGTTAAAACAAACTTTAAATCATCAATGACTAGTATTGTGTTTAGGTTTGATTTCCAAGTTGTGTAGTTGTCGCCGTTTAATTTCTCAGAAGCGAGTAATTGTACTATTGAGTTTGTCATGCTGTGATATAAAGAAAATTCTATTAGTGATTTGACTTAATCCTGTTTAATCCAATCAGTTTTAGCAAATATAATAATGCACCCAAATCATTATTAATTTGCAACGATACTTTAGTGAGTTAGAGCAACTGCTACCGAGGGGCAGTCAATCACTCATTCACTAAACCAAGACATTCTTGACTTAAACACTAATTCCAGAATAACTCTTGTTCCTATAGTGTTTTAGTTATCGCTATTTTGGTCAAGAATATACTAACTCTTAGTAATTCTTCGCAAGTGTGACCCACCAATTTCAGACCTCAGAAATCGGTCCCAACAACGCTATCGAATGAAAAAGCCAAAGTTGGGAATGGACTAAGAAATCCTATCCATTTCTGGAGTTTGCGTTATTCCGACTCCCATGTTACGACCCTCCGAATGGGTAGTTGCTCTAGGGCAACATGCAGGCGGAACATGGGAATCTCACGGTGCAACCTAGTGGTGGAGACCATAGGACGTGTTGACTTCCTTCTCCCACTTACTATAAATACTTTCTCAATTCACCTTGTTATTGACTCATGCAAATACCTTCCGAATGGAGGACGCTCCCAGGGCGACACGAGGCTGAGCATGAATCTCACTGTGTGAATTTTACAGAGAGCGTGAAGAGAAAACGATGTATCTTATACACCTTTTTCCTCCCACTAAGTATTTTAGATGGTTGGGTATACTCTTTACTTAAGTATATTTCGGCTAATTAAATATAACTTAAGTCTAGGTGATTTTTCTAAATCTTACATCACTTAAGCATGCTCATAAAACTGGGCTAACTAAGCTCAAGTACTGGTCCGATCTCCAGGTAGTGGGTGTTCCGTAAACCGTCAACTTAAGTACCTTCATCCTTAGACAAGATCGTGCCAGGTGAGCTTTCTCGTAACCGCAATTTTATAAGACATCGACCCTTTTTAACTGTTAAAATTGATCGTGCTCGGTTCTTAACCCTTAGTGAGCATGCACTTAACTTTATTATAGATTTTAACGTCTACCTTATTTTATGACGTTGAAAATAACCGATAACATGCTTTATATAACAATTTATATAATCATCCATTCCATGCAATAATATAACAATTATATCTATAACTCATGGAACCCTAAGACATGCATACTATACATTATAACACTTATAACATACTTGGAATGCATGAAACATGCTTAGCCTATGGTGGGATTTTAAATTTCTATATGACATACTTTATGCATATACATTTTCTATTTAATTAAAACATACATTCATAATGCATAATTAATTAAACACACTAAAGTGGGTTGGTTTTGGCATTTTAAAGCAAGTAATTAACTAAATTATTACATTAATAATTAAAAATAACTTGAGCCGCTCCCGAGGATCACGAACTGGACAAACCAACCCTTAAAAATGTTGAATCGGTCCCCAACGACAGAAAAACACCCAAACCGCCTCTTCCATCTTCTTCGGTTCAGCTTGCTTATCTCTTCCATTTTCGATCAATTACAACCTAAAATGGACTCTAATGACTCCATAAAAATTACAGACCTTTCTTCATTCATTAAAGCCCATACACCTTAGGCTTATTACAATAATTGTATCAAATGGAAGCATAAAAAAAAATGCCAAAACCAAAACCATCCACTTTAGCAACCACAAATTTCATGCATGAAATGGTACCCACCATGATCAAATTAATGTAAATAAAGTGCCTAAAACTTGCTCTGATACCAATTGATGGTGTTAATATAACACATGCGGAAGCAATTTGGATCTTAGGCACTTTTCGAACATCAATTATTGTAAATAACTAGCATGTTCATAAGTATTAAAACTTAATGAGTTTAAATACTAACCTTTTGTAGTTCAAACTCCTTTTGCCTCACGAACCGGTTTCGAACCACCACTAATGTCTTCTCCACTATCCTCCGGCCTTAGAACGGGATTGTGGAATCCGGTGAGTGACTAAAACTTGGGAGGGATTTTGTATATGTGAAAAAGAGTGTTTGTGAGAGGTTTTTCTCAAGGTTTTTCATCAAGATGAAGAAGAATCCCTTCCAAGTATCATGATCACTCTATTTAAAGAGTCAAGTTTGCATGTTCATGCAAACTTGAGATCACCAAATTTTGACACTTAAAATTCCACTCAAATGTTTGGGATTATGTGGCAAGCATGCATGTTTGAGTTAACCAAATTTTGACACTCAAAATTCCACTCAAACTTGTGGGGTTTATTTGGCAAACATGCAAGTTTGGTTAAACCAAATTTTGACACCTCAAAATTCCACTAACATGGATTTTTCCATTAGATGAAAGTCAACATTTTGACTTTCTTCATTTTAATTCAACAATTAATTTGAATAATGAATTTCAAATTAAAGTAACATTAAATGATTAATTAAACTATTTAATTAATATTTAATATTAATTCAAATGCCAATCCCAATCAATTCCGACACATAATTGATTAAGATATTTAAATCTTATTTAAATATCTCAGATTCTCTCTTTTGTTTAATTCGTAAATAAAACAAAATTGCGGTTAAATATATCGTATATATGTAACGCATATTCCCTAATTTGAATTCGAACACTTCGAACTCACTCGTCACACTATTCTATGGTTTAGTCCGATATGAGCTAAAAGAGGGACCTAATGGACCTATAGATCATGGGCTCCAACGATCCAAGATTAACCGATTAAACTCATTAACCTGGTTAACCAACATTCGTTAACTACTAGGACACTCCACTATAGCCTAGTAGTTGCACTCCCCTCACTATAGATATATTTTTGTCCATCTGATATAACCATGATTAGTAAGTCGATCCTTCACAGGTTGTTCGTAACTAGAGCTGGGTCAATTTACCGTTTTACCCCTGAAGTTACTTCTTGTTCCTTATGTCTCACTGATCCTCTAATGAACAATTGGTTTGTGGTCCAACCAGTAAACCGAATCCCTCTCAGGCCAATGAGAGGGTGGGGCCCCTTGTTCAAGACCTGGAGTCAGTGCTTAAGGGAACTACCTTTCTTCTATCCCTAAAAGTGGGTAGGAGTGAATTCCGTCTTGCACCCCACGTCCCTAGCCATTCACCCAGTCTTACCCCTGAAATGGGAGGCCTGTTGAGTCGGCGAACTAGAGCCACTCTCACCCATGCAAATCTAAGGATAATTCCGAATAAACAGGAGTTCATGGTTAGCTCAGGATTAAAACCGAGTTACCTAGGTTATCGAATGAAAAGAAAATCAGTCTCAACAGTAAACGACTTTATAAAGTGAGAGTGGTTTCTTCTTCATGGTCCGATCTTATGCAATACTCATTGCATAGGACGCCCCCACTCACATGTCTCCACATGTACAATTTAGTGATCACATTGTTTATATCATATACAAAAGTGGGCCGCATCCATAGTGTCCCCAGAATAAGGTACTCAGCCTTATCCTTATACTATAGATCATTTTGACTATATACTTGAACTTGATCCACTCTTATGTCTCTACATATAGTTCAAGTAATCATACTATAGCCAGAGTGTTCTTAGTTTATTGGATTTAGATTAATGATCGTAAAGTTCACTTTATTCAATAACAATTTTTTTTTTACTGAATAAACATCAATAATAACTTTATTGAAATTTGTAGGCTCTCATTGCATACTCTACCCACTTTTAATTCGAAAATCCTTCATGAAACTGTTGAAATATCATCACTAGCCCAATAGAGTCAAGCCCAATTATTGTACGAGCCCAGTATATTTATTTTAGTAGAGATTTTAGGAGAAAGAGATCTAGATATTTTAGGAGAAAGATTCAAATTTGTTAAGTCTAGATTCAAATCGGTTAGGTCTAGATTTAGATTGGTTAAATATAGATTGTTTACTCTTGGTATAAATACCCCTCCACCCTACCTAGGTTATTCATCCAAGAAATCTAAAAACAATAAAAAGCAGAAGTATTCTACCGAGTGTCTTGTATTCTCTTCTCGATTGGTCTTAATAAAGAGTGCGAGTGTTTCCCACAGTGAGTTGTGTTCAACATTTGGTATCAGAGCGAGGTTAGTGTAGGTTATCTGATCTCTTGGAATCCTTAGTATGCTCTGTGGTTGCAGCTCTGCCTGATCTTCCACATCAGAAATGATTTCTTGAGATTAGTGGTGAGTGAGTTTCTTTTGTGTCGTGAGAAGTCTGTGACTCTGCAAGTCTTGTGTCAAAAGAACTTGTTTGATATTACTGAGGTATGGCCAACACGATGAGTGATTTCCAAATCGTTGGAGGAATTAAGAAACTCAACAACAACAACTACAACACGTGGGCAACATGCATGATGTCCTATTTACAAGGACAAGATCTTTGGGAGATCATTGGCGGGTGTGAAACTACGCCGCCAGAGGAGGATTCCAACGGCGCCTTGCGCAAATGGAGAATCAAAGCAGGCAAAGCAATGTTTGCGTTGAAGACCACAATCGGAGAAGAGATGTTAGAACATATTTGGGATGACAAGACACCGAAAGAAGCATGGGACACGTTCGTGATGTTGTTCTCAAAGAAGAACGATACGAGGCTACAACTTCTGGAGAAGTGAGTTGTTGTCAATTACACAACGTGATATGACAATTGCTCAGTACTTCCACAAGGTCAAATCAATCTGTCGAGAGATTACTGAACTAGACCCAAAGTCCGCCATTGTAGAATCTCGAATGAAGAGGATTATAATCCACGGATTACGACCGGAATATCGAAGCTTCATTACTGCTGTACAAGGATGGCCCACTCAACCAACACTTGTAGAGTTCGAAAATTTGTTAGCCAGCCAAGAAGCCATGGCTAAACAAATGGGAGGCTTCACATTGAAGGGTGAAGAAGAAGCACTCTACACGAGTGAAAGTCGGAGCAATAATAGGCCGTTTACCAAACGTGGATACAATGGTGACAAAAGAAGAAGCCACCAAGGGATTGCACAACCTGAGAGAGCTCAGAAGAATGACAACAAGAGTTTCCAAAGAACGAGATTTGATGGTATTTGCTATAACTGCGGGAAAAAGGGCCATATGTCTAGAGATTGTTGGTCCAGGAAAAAGTCCATTGAAAACAATGTGGCAATATCCAAAAAGAAGATAGAAGATGAATGGGATGCAGAGGTACTATGTCCCATAGAAGAAGACGAGTTAGCACTCATGGCGACAATGGAAGAGCATATCGATTATGAGGATGAATGGATCATTGATTCAGGATGCTTAAACCACATGATTGACGATCAAAACGGTGCAATGGAAGAGGGGTGGCCCTTAGAGAAGGAAGTATTACCACGCCTTGAGCAAACTGAAGAAATTCTTCTCCAGGACATGGGGGAGCAAACTGAAGAAATTCTTCTCCAGGACATGGGGGAGCAAATTAAAGAGATTCTTCTCCATAACATAGGGGAGAAAACTAAAGAGATTCTTCTCCAGAACATAGGGGAGCAAACTGAAGAGATTCTTCCACAAAAGACGGGGGAGCAAATTGTACACATTTGCTCAAGTGCTGATATGCCTGAAGATTCAAGTGACACTAGTGTTGGCGAGCAAGAAGTGACCCAACCAAGCGAGCCTAGTGAAAATGAAATGACACCTCAACAACCCAGACATTCAGAAATAATCCTAAAGGAAAATCTAGAGTATGCCAACGCAGCAGAAGACGAAGTTAATGAGCCAGAGACATATGAAGAAGCATCACAAAACTCGGTTTGGTAGAAAGCGATGGAGGAAGAAATTATAGCCTTGAAGCAGGATCAAACTTGGGAACTAGTGCCAAGACTAGGAGATGTCAAACCCATCTCTTGCAAGTGGGTCTATAAAATAAAGCGTCGACCGGATGGATCAATCGAGAGATACAAGGCTCGACTCGTGGCTCGAGGATTTTCTCAAGAATATGGACTAGATTATGATGAAACGATTAGTCCAGTGGCAAAGATCATTATCGTACAAGTTCCTCCAGTACTTACGGTAAATAAAGATTGGAAATTATGGCAGATGGATATGAATAATGCTTTCTTGCAGGGAGAGTTAAACAGAGAGTTCTACATGGACCAACCGAAAAAAATTCGAAAATGAAGTTGGAGTCATTGATCAATATATGCAAAATCTGAAGAAGCCTTATTTGGGTGCAGCTCGACCGACCTTAAGATATGTCAAAGGAGACCACGATACCCGAAGATCAATCAATGGGTATGTGTTCAAGCTCGGTTCAAGAACAATTTTTTGGTGTAACAAAAGACAACCAACAATATCATTGTCAACTAAAGAAGCAGAATACAGAGCAGTAGCTGGAGCAACTCACGAAAATACATGCTTAAAACTTTTGATGGAAGATTGGCACCAGAAAATTGAGTATCCAATACCACTTTATTGCAACAATCAATCTGCGATTCGCCTTGCAGAAAATTCGGTGTTTCATGCTAGAACAAAGCATGTGGAGGTGCACAACCATTTCATTAGAGAGAAAGTCCTAAAGGAAGAAATCGAGATGCAGCAGATCAAGACAGATGACCAAGTGGCAGACTTGTTTACAAAAGGGCTGACTTGTTTACAAAAGGGCTGAATACTGGCAAACATGAGAGTTTTCGCTGTCAGCTCAACATGGTGCAGCGAATGAGGACTAGTGCTGAGGGGGAGTGTTGAAATATCATCACTAGCCCAATAGAGTCAAGCCCAATTATTGTACGAGCCCAGTATATTTATTTTAGTAGAGATTTTAGGAGAAAGAGATCTAGATATTTTAGGAGAAAGATTCAAATTTGTTAAGTCTAGATTCAAATCGGTTAGGTCTAGATTTAGATTGGTTAAATATAGATTGTTTAGTCTTAGTATAAATACCCCTCCACCCTACCTAGGTTATTCATCCAAGAAATCTAAAAACAATAAAAAGCAGAAGTATTCTACCGAGTGTCTTGTATTCTCTTCTCGATTGGTCTTAATAAAGAGTGCGAGTGTTTCCCACAGTGAGTTGTGTTCAACAGAAACTTGTTAGAAAACTCATTTTTAGAAGATGTACAAATTGGTTTGAGAGGAAATAGTGTATCATACCCCTCGAATTCAGAAGAAATCTGAGAAGAAAAAAAAAAAGAGCTTGAATCTCGAGTTTGGGGAACTCTCAACACTCGATTCTTGTCCCAAAACATTGTCCACAACTTCTTATTTATAGATGAAGCTTGCATTGTCTTTGATCATTCTAGAGTCTACTAAATTTTAACTCCAAGTTTTTGAACTGTCTGTCGAAAATATCTACTCATATGATGGTGCTACCTTCTTTATTTTAAATATTCGTTGTTGAATCTAAGGAATCTCGAATCTTCATGAACATATTCAAATTTCGGCTCAATCCAATGGTTAGATCTTATAACATGAGCAATTTTGTGCAGCTTGTCAATTCTAAAATTGAATATGCTAGGAGCATTTTCATAATTATCTTTAACTTCATACCATTTTAGTATTTTTTTTCTTTTAACATTTTATTCTAAAACTCCAAACTTTTACCCTTTTTAGTAATTTTTTCTTCTTCAACATTTTAAAGTGCCATCTCCATAAAAAATAAAATAAAATAAAATAAAAAATAAAATAAAATAAAATAAAAAATAAAAAATAAAAATTCAATTCCTTCCCCATAAAAAATTAAAAATCCAAGAAGTTTCTTAAACAATTACAAAATTGATTTTTTTTATTCTTTATGCTTATTATGTTTGTTTTTCCAATGTTTTTGGATCCTTATGAAACCTTAGTAAAGGGTTGAAAATATCTTCTTTGGATCCTTTTAACAATCCTTGGATCTCGTAATTCTTCTTTTTGATCTTTCACTTTTTCTGGAGTGCCTTAACTTACTTGGATGTTACAACTACCTCGTCCTCCTCCATCCCTTCTATTCTAACTTATTGAAATCTCATCAATTTAACATCATATCATGTTCCTCACATAGTGCTTGGTTGTAACGATCAGGCTGAACTCGATGACTCTAAAAAGACGGGTAAATTTTTCAACAAAATAAAACAACCAAAACTTAAAACATATCAAACAAAATAAAGTTTATACAAAGTATTTTAAAACACAACACAACAGTTAAAACACAAGTTAAGGGACGACACAAAAGGGTAAAAGGACGACGGGTGAGGTTTGTCTATGGCACCTGCTCCAAAGTCCGCTCCTGACCTCGACCAGCTCCTTATTTCCTGAAAAAAAAATGGAGAATAAGGATTGAGCACAAGACTCAGTAAGCAGCCTACTTGTCGGCTCTTAATCGTGTCCTTGATATGCTAGGGTACCACACTTTTTGTTTTCTTATTCTTGTCGTAAATTCTCGTTATGTTTCTTAACTCGTTCTCCAAGACACTCCCCTTAAGATTTACGGTACTAGACATAAACTTGTTAATCCTGTGTCCAAGGCTTCATATGTTCCAAGCGACACAGTCTTAATACCTACGCTCAAGGCTTCTTACGTTCCAAGCAGCGTAGTCTAAGTCATACACATGACGTACCGTGGGAGGTCTTAGGAGATTCTTAATTCATGGCTAGGGTAACTTATTATCTTCTTGCTCCACTGTGAACATAGGTTCTCCCCATGATAGACCATAAAGGTCACGTGATCGATACATGCATGAACATGGCATAAACCATAAAGGTTGCATAATCTAACATAGACCATATAGGTCGCATGATCGGTGCATACATGAACATGGCATCCTGCAAATCATACACATGGTGCAGGGCATCTCATCTAGGTGAGGGGAATGAGGCCAAACATGACATCTTGCAAAGCAAACACGGTGCAGGGATCTCACCTAGAAGAGGAAAAAGGCCTCCTTAGAAAGCATCGCATGGTGGGAGTTTTGGGCCACAATTAGACATGCTTAGAGTAATACCTGACATTCTTGAATTTTGAGTCTTGAGGACTTTGGTCCCTTAGTTTTGAGTGGTACCTAGCATTCTTCTTGTCTTGGTGGTTGTATAGCTTATTCTTGATTCTTAATCTTATAAGTTTCTAAGATTCTTATTTTTCTTGAGGCGTAAGTTGTTATATACATTCGTGATCATAAGAACCCATCGTAAGAACTAGCATGAGTTATTCTAGAAGATCATAAGTTTATAATGGGCACCTTAGAGGGTTCTAGAAGGGTCTTGAATCTTGACATGTTTTCTTTAGGCGTTTCCCTAAGTTCCATCTTGGCTTATATTCCAAACTTCCTCCAACCAACTTGAAATCTTGAGCTCATCCTCGTGTCATATAAAATAAACCTTATAGGATATGGTTGGTGATTTGGAGCATATTTAGACCTTGAGCTAAGATATGACTTCTTATTTCGTTTCGAGGAACTAATCCTTAGAGGTTGTCATGTCATATATCGTGTTTTAGTCCTGAAAACACTTTCAAAGTAACCCGTAATTTTCTCCCCATGAGTGCATAGGTGACATTATCACAAACGTGGCATCCTACTAGCATGTCGTGTTGCAAGGCATCTCATTTAGGTAAGGAAAATAATAAGTCCATCATTAACACCTACTCGTGGTACATATAGCATGGCATCTCACCTAGAGAGGAATAGGGATCTCATGGTACACTTCATGATGCGATGTTACTCCGGGCATGGATCCTAGCAACTTGTTAAACATACCATCTGCATTAACCTAGGCGTTTCCTTGTATTCTTGGGGATCCTAGGTTTATGCATAACGTCTTGGGTCAAGCTTGGAACTTAAAGGTTCTTCTTAGGAATAGCCCAACGTAACCTTGTGCACTTAGAATCTTATTAGCAACAAAGGGTACCTATGAGAAATCTCTTATTTCATGGGTACCTCGTTAGTCATCCTAGGAGGTAAAGTCATGTGGATAGTGATGTACATTTTTTTTTTTCATATCTTGGTTTCGCTATCTAACGTTTTCCAATGACTCCCAAACTTTATTACCTTATACAACATCATGAGATAAGGATTCATACAATATTTCATAATCATGGGAGGTCATTTGAGCTTA
Source organism: Cucurbita argyrosperma subsp. sororia (assembly GCA_018691285.1). Taxonomy (NCBI): domain Eukaryota; kingdom Viridiplantae; phylum Streptophyta; class Magnoliopsida; order Cucurbitales; family Cucurbitaceae; genus Cucurbita; species Cucurbita argyrosperma. Next base: position 7,632,237 of record CM031898.1, read on the forward strand.
ACCTGTAGGTAGTCTTCCTTAGGGGCATTATGGTCATTTTACCCCTAATTCTTGGTTTTGCTACTTAACGAGTTCCAATGGCTTTCAAACTTCACCACCCCATCAATCATCATACAGTAAGATCTACTGTAGAGTTTCATAGCATTTTGAGGTCATCTAGGTCATGAACTGTAGGTAGAGATCCTCAAGGGCATTATGGTCATTTTGCCCCGTTTCTTGGCTTACCTACTTATCCTTATCCATTGACCACTAAATTTCACACATAACCTCAAAATGCTATAATATGCTCATCGTTAAAATTTCATAGGCACCCGGGCTTATTTAGTGGGTTATTTTAATGTTCCTTAAATCTCGAGTAATTTGGTTTGTTCAGGGCCTTAACTTACAGTTCTTTGAGTTTTTCTTTCATTGATCTTTGTGTAATACTTTGTTCAGAGTTCATATAAAAATCCAAACGATTCCTACAAGTATTTCTTAAGAAAAGTCCAAGGTGGCTACTTAGCTCATCATTGATGTTCGGGACCTCCGTTCTTGAGCTTCCGGTATTCGAATTACTTCACATTTCCTTCCATAGACTCCTTATTGTATCTAGTTTCTGGAACCATAAGGTTTGTCATGAGAACCGGCCTGGAAGGGGGTTAAAATTTAGAAACACCAAGGGAAGGCCAGATTTTGGGCTGACTTGGCCGGTTCAACTTAACTGGCCACGTCATCGTCTTCTTCCTCTGGACAGGAAGAAGACGCGCGCGTCCTTTGCGCCATCGTCTAGAAGTGGCCTTCCACAGCGCCGATATCTTCGTTTATCCCCTCAATTTCTTCATGAAACTTAACGATGATATTCCAAGGATGAGCTTGGGATTGATTTCATACCTTTTCGTGGATCATAGCCTAAGATATTAGCCTCCAAAGTTCGTCCAAAATCATTTTCCTCGCCGGAGCGAAAAAAGGGGATTTCGTATCGGGTAGCCAATTCTAGGGGTTTTCAAGGCCTCTTCCATATCCTTTCCTCAAGCTATAGGAGGAATTGGTTTGGAGGAACGTCTTTGAGTGTGGAACCTTAATTTCCCTGAAATCGTTCTCGATATGCAACTCACCCGAAATGCCAGATTTTCGATCTCTTGGGTATCTTCTTCTACAACGTTTCAGCTCTCGATTCCTTCATAGAACTTATGGGTAATCTTGTTTGGAAACTGTAGGAATAAGTTTGAGGAGGAATGGTGGAGAATTTCTCTTGAATTTGGAAGAAACCCGAGAGTAGGAGACCCACAATCTAAACGCTCATAACTCTCGAATGGGTGCTCAACCCTGCTCGAACCTTGTTCCATATTGTTGCCCCTGCTTCAGACTTTATAGGAGGAGCTTAAACTGACATTGAAAGCTCCAGATTCGTCGTGATGCGAGATTGAGCGTTCTGGATAATTCATCGAAAAATCCACTCCGATCAAGGGTTTACCGACTTTAATTTTGAATACTAGCCGTTGGATGTGATGATATGTCCGTTGTCTAGATCTTATCCAAATTTGGGGAAGATCCAACGGTTGAGATTTGAGTTTCCAGAGATATTTCTCAAATGGTCACCATAGATGCTTGGATTCTGATCAGAGGGGTATTTTCGTAATTATCCATGCTTCCAGGGGTATTATGGTAATTTTTACTTTTCGAATATTTTAATATTATTTTTCCTGAAAAATCGATAATTTTTCTAAAAATCCTTGATCTCATGTTGATCATTTTTCCCTTGTTGAGCATCTTGAAATCCTTCTAGATAAGGAACTAAAAATCCGAGAAGATCCTTGATAATTAGAAAAATGACCTTTTAGCCATTTTCGCTTACTTTTACTTTCCAATCCTTTTTCCATAGGTCTTAAACTCCTTAAAATTACTTGTTAGGGTATAAGAATGACTTGCTTGAGATCACCATCCTTGCTAAATCCTTTAATTCCTCCACTTTTGATCATTTGGGTCTTACATGGGCGGCTTATTCTTGTTGGATCTAATTCCTTTCATTTTTAGGTGTTACATTGGTAGCCACAAACCTAGTCATAACATAAAGTAAATGACACAAAGTAAGGCGACGCAAACACAAGAATGAAAGACATTTCATATTCCACCAACGGTTTTCCCTTTTTCTTATGACTTCATCGTGTACAACATAGGAAGAACTTACTAAGGGTCTTTCATCAAAGAGACATAAGCTAACTCATCAAAAAGTTCCAAAGACAAGGCTACAAAATTAAACACTTCAAGAATTTGGATGTTAATTAACTTTTTGTCAAGAATGTTTAATCTACAACTTCCTTAGAAAGTCTTTAAAAATAGTCTGTTTGCCTTAGAGATTGTAACCCATCTACCGTTGAGAAGTTGGGGTTCCTGGGGCTTACTTACTCTCCGATTAGTTTATCAATTGCAAAAGAATAACCAACGATAGCTAAGCCAAAAGAGCAAAGAACATCTAGTTGTAGCTTTGGATAATCACTATTTATAAGCTGTCTTTTCTTTTCTTTCTTCTCTTGATTTTTCCATGAAATTGGTCTTGTGTTATTGAATCCTATGAAATTCAACTTTTGAGCTTTAAATTGAAATCTCACATCGGTTGGACAGGAAACGAATCATTCCTTATATAATTATGTCCGAGTGGTTCAGGAGGAATTCTGCTCACATTGGTTGGATAGGAAAAAAATAATTCCTTATATAAGTATATCCGAGAGGTTAAGGAGGAATTTTGCCATTGATGACTTTTTAGCTTTATTGTGAGATCTCACATCGGTGGAATAGAGAATGAATCTTTTCTTATATAAGCGTGTTAATATGTTTGAGTTGTTAAGGAGACAGACTTGAAATCTGTTGGGTTTTGCTTACGTTCAAATCTTGTTGTGATGACTTTATTTAGCTTTATTGTGAAATCCCACATCTGGAACGAAACGACTTTTTTAACTTTGGACAGGGAAGAATCTCCGAGTGGTTGACGAGGAATTCTACGATTGGCGACTTTTTAGTTTTGTCGAGAAGGGGTGTCAATATGTCCTAGTGGTGGCGACTTTTTAGCTTTGTTGAGAAGGGGTGTCAATATGTCTGAGTGGTTAAAGAGGAATTCTACTATTGGCGACTTTTTAGCTTTGTTGTGAGATCCCACATCATCAGTTGAATAGGAAATGAATCATTCCTTATATAAAAGGTATCAACATGTCTGAGTGGTTAACGAGATAGACTAGAAATCTATTGGGCTTTGTCCACGGAGGTTTGAATCTTATTGTTCACAACTTTTTAGCTTTATTGTTAAATCCCACATCGGTTGGATAGGAATCAAATCATTCCTTATATAAGGGGTGTCAATATGTCTGAGTGGTTAAGGGAAACGAATCATTCCTTACATAAGGGGTGTCAATATGTTCAAGGGATTAAAGAGACAGCGCAGGTTCGAATTCTGTTGTTGAGTCATTCCTTATATAAGGATAGCCTACGGGGTGTCAATATGTTTGAAGATGCAAACAAAAAATTGGAAATTTATTGAGATTCATCTAGTGAGATTCATCTGGTAGTGCTCTCAGTGTTGACCAAAGGGGAAGTAGTTCTCTAGAAGTATATGCAAACGAAAAACTGGAAATTTATTGAGATTCATCTGGTAGTGCTCTCAGTGTTGACCAAAGGGGAAGTAGTTCGAAATTTATTGAGATTCATCTGGTAGTGCTCTCAGTGTTGACCAAAGGGGAAGAAGTAAATGTGGGAAGTAGTTCGAAATTTATTGAGATTCATCTGGTAGTGCTCTCAGTGTTGACCAAAGGGGAAGAAGTAAATGGAATGACCCAGGTAGAGATATTCATCTTGCAGTGATCTCAATGTTAACCAATGGGAAAGAAGTAAATGGAATGACCAGTCAAGTGATCTCAATGTTAACCAATGGGTAAGAAGTGAATGAAATGACCCAGTCAGAGATATTCATCTGGCAGTGATCTCAGTGTTAACCAAAAGGGAAAGAAATAAATGGAATGACCCAGATAGAGTAGTTGATATCTCTCCGTGTTGACCAAAAGGGAAGAAGTAAATGGAATGACCCAAACAAAGGTAGAGTAGTGCTCTCAATGTTGACGAAAGGGGAAGAAGTAAATGGAATGACCCAGATAGAGTAGTTGATATCTCTCAGTGTTGACCAAAAGAGAAGAAGTAAATGGAATGACCCAAACAAAGGTAGAGTAGTGCTCTCAATGTTGACGAAAGGGGAAAAAGTAAATGGAATGACCCAAAGAAAGGTAGCTCTCAGCGAAAGTATACTCTAGTAGTTCTCTCAGTGTTGACCAAAGGGGAAGAAGTAAATGGAATGACCCAAACAAATGTCGATTAAAATCAAAGAACCGTAGCGTCATGTGTTGGAGTTGTGGAGAAAATGTTCACTTTCGGGCAAATTGTACAAGACCAAAGAGGAAACAGAATCACGAAGCGGAGGATAGTAATGACTTTTAAAATTTAGCAAAAGGCATTGGGGATGCTCTAATCCGGATAGTCCAATTGAATCCTAGGTTTTAGATTGAGGTGCATCTTTTCATTTGTTTTCACACAAGGAATAGTCCAATTGAACCCTTGATTTTGGATTTAGGTGCATATTTTTATTTGTCTCAACATAAGGAACTGTTTCAAAATTTCAAGTTTAGAAATTTGGAGAAGGCGTACCTTGCCGACAACTAAACATGGGATATTGAAGGAAATGAGAATGTCTGCTTAAAAACTTTTACGGGAAATAAGTGGATATTAAAAGATGTAACGTATATTCCTGGTCTCAAGAAGAACCTGATCTCTATTGGTCAGTTGGATACAAGTTATGCAATAGAGTTTGGAAAGAGTTTGGAGAAGATTGTGAACGGTGCTATGGTCGTAAAACATGGCAAAAAATTTAGAACCTTATACACAGCTACATGATGTATAAACATGACTGTTGTTGTTGAGAGCGTTTCAAATTCAAGTCTATGGTATAATAAACTTGGACATATGAGCGTAAAATGAATGAAGATGTTGGCTGAGAAGGGAGATTTAGAAGGTTTGAAATTTGTTGATATGAGTTCTTGTGAGGCTACATTATGACAAATAGAAACGAGTTAGCTTCACGAATGCTACCATAGAACAAAAGAAAGTGCAGGTCGAAATGATTCATACAGACGTTTGGGGACCATCTCCAGTTTCATCACTTGGTTGATCAAAGTTCTACGTCACCTTCATCAATGATTTCAACAGGAAGGTGTGTATTTATTTCCTGAAACAAAAAGTCAGATGTGTTTGCCACCTTTAAGAAGTGGAAAGCTGAAGTTGAAAATCAAACTGGCTTGAAGTCTGACAATGAAGAAGAATGAAAAGTCAAAATTCAAATCATTTTGTGTAGTTGAGGGAATTAGATTAACAAGAATAGTTCCCAGGTAAAGCAAGACAATATGGTGTTGGTGAATGGATGAACAAACATTGAATGAGTGGGCAAGGAGTATGAGGATTCGTTCTAGATTGTCAAAGACATTCTGAACTGATGTTGTAAATACAATAGCCTACTTGATAAATAGAGGGTCGTCAGTACCCTTGCGATTCAAGTTGCCTAAAGAGGTATGGATAGGAAATGAACTCGAGTACTCTCAATTGAGAACTTTTGGTTGCACTACATATGTTTGTATTGATCCACAGATTGTTACAAGCTTGATGTTATGGCTATAAAGTGCTACTTCATAGGCTATGATTCTAATATGTTTGGGTACAAGTTTTTGGACGTCAAGAACAAAAAAAATCCTGAGACACTATAATGTGACTTTACATGAAATTGTCATGTACAAGGACAAAGACAAGAAAAGTTCTGGGACAACAAAGCAAGTGGGAGTTGAAGTTGACCTATAGAACAATTCACACAGTGATGTTGTAGTAGATACTCGAGAAACTTCTAAGACTGTTGCTGTGGTTCCAGAGGTGGAGCAAGTGACACCTAAGCAGGCATTGAGAGGATCAACCATAACTATTAGAATGTTACATAGGTATGTTCATTACACACTATATGTTATTGATTGATGAAGAGGAACTAGAGCCCTTTAGTGATGCCCTACAGTTGGAGGATACAACCAAGTGGGAGCAAGCCATGGATGATGAGATGAGTTGGATGTCTAGGCTTCAGAATTGTGTTGCTCCTTCATCTACTGAGGTTGAGTACGTTGCTAGAGCTAAAACCGAAAAGGAAATGATATTGATGACAGACTATATAAAGAACTAGGCAAGAAGCAGCGCGAGAAGATTCTTCATGTAGATAGTCAGAGTGTCATACAGTTGGTGAAAAACCCAGTTTATCAAAGACAAAATACATTAGAAGACGATACCATTTCACTCGTAGGTTAGTGGAAGATGGTGATGTGTTTGGAGAAGATCGAGGATGCAAAGAATCCAGCAAACATGTTGACAAAATGTGTTGATGTTGAAAATATAAGGTTGTGCGAAGTCTCAATTGGTATAGTGCAGTGAAGATATTAATGTTAGTTTGAGAATCAAATTCTTGGTTGACTAGATCAACTTCCAAGTGGGAGAATGGTTGGGTTATGGAGCCTGCGGCCTATTTATAACTTATTCCATTGTTATACATACTAAAGTTGTATATGGAAAATATATAATAAACTATTATAGCTTATTCCATTGTTATACCTAGTAAAGTTATAAATGGAAAATATAGAGTAAACCTTTATTTATAATAAAAAGTTAGTAAATATATGTATGGTAGATAGTTCTATAATATATATGGTAGATGGTTATATTTGATAAAATCATATATCGTAAACTGAACAATATATTAGGCCGTGCTTTCAAAATGTACTTTATGTATTCTCCGTATTATCTTTTAGTGTACATAACTGAAGTCATCAATAAACAATTAACTAGTAATTCTCATGCATTTTCTCTCTTCTATCTTTGTGTTCATTTAGATTCAGTATGTGTTGTTGTGCAATCCTAACAATTACGGTACAAAAACTTAGTTGCTTGTGGTAGACTTATCACTTTAGTATTCAGTGATTAAATTGTTCAAAATTTTCACTTTTTTTTTCCTTCTTTCAAGTCAACGGGTGAGATTCTAACTTTTTCTTTATCTTCCATTTTTTTTATTTCCCTTTTCACTTTTCTTAGTGTGCATTCTCCAACATTCTTTGACGTTTTATTCATGCAATGGAAGCATTGGAATCAACTTTGATTTTATTTAGAATTAAACAAAATTAAAAGTTAAACAAACATAGCTTGAAGAAAGAAATATAGAGAAAGTTTTGGCGGGGCTTTAATCTTCTTGCTCCACTCCTCTAATGGATGAATCTTCTCCCTAAAGTCTTCCTCCATACGACTAAAACACAAGGTCAAGATTTGTGGGAGCATCTTGAAATAAAATTTCGAAGGGATTGGAGAACAAGAGTTTATGTTAGATGGTACTTCAACATTCTCTTAAATTTAAAACACCAACGGAAGGGAATGGTTCTCTCTCAATTTGATTTAGGTATATGACTAAATATTTAGAGTCACTCCCAAAAGCTTCTATTATATATATATATATATATATATATATATATATATATATATATATATATATATATATATATATAAATTATTGTTTCCATTCCATCCTGGCTCCCTATTATAATTATTTTTTTCCTTCTTTTATGAAGAACTTAAAGCATTAAACGGTTTATTTTTTAGTTAAAATTTGTTCAGACGAATTCAAAAATATACCCATTTCAAGCAAAACATGGAGTGAATTCTATACCCATTTCAAGCAAAACATGGAGTGAATTCAAAAGCCAAGTATGAGATGGTTGAAATAAAAATATGGCTAGTTGAGAATGTTGTGAAAGCCCACCAATGGGGCACTAAAGTAATTGTAAAAAAAATAAATAAATAAAAAATAAAAAAATAAATATATAAATCGTGAGTGGAATATGTTCCATGACATATTCCCACTTACTTCTTCAACTTTCCATCTTTTGTATTTTTATTTTTCCTCTTTTATTGATATTGATGTATCTTTTCCTACTTTCATCATATTTTAGATGAATATGGTTTTCCTTTTTCATCAAGTAATTGATGAAAAGGAGTTCATTTTCATTAAGAAATTGATGAATATGGAAAATGTAATTTATATGTAAATATATGTATTTATATTAAGCTAGGATGACAGAGCTCATGTAAATTGTAAGGGTTCAAGTCATTAAGCTTTAGAGATGGTATCCGAGCCACTCAAATATGTGAGGGAAGAAGAGTTACTCGATCTTTAAGAACAGCGTTGCAGAAACCAGGAGGATGATAAGAAAAATTCAGATGAATTTGGAGTATGTGTGTAACAACCCAAAATAATGATAAAATGTATTTTGTGTGTATGTGTTGTGTGTTTAATAATAATAATAATAATAATAATAATAATAAAAAAAAAATAAATAAATAAATTAATTAATTAATTAATTAATTTAAAAAAAAAAAAAAAACGAAAACGAAGCAGCTGCGTCAAGCAGCTGCTGTAAAGGAGGAGGAGGGGCGGTGGACGCGTAGCTGGAGGCGAGGGATGGATGAGTGGGTGATTAGGGGTTGTGGAAGTGTATTAGAGCCTGATTAGGCTTTAAAAAGGGAAGAAAAACGAAGAATGGAGATGGAGAGAAACCCAGTAAACAGAGGAGGAAATTTTGGAGAATTCGGGTGTTTGGTTGCTTAAAATTGGACATCAATCGAGGGTAAAGGAAGAGGGGTTGTTGCTGAGGAATCTTTTGAGGAAAGGGTACGGCCCCGAGCTGAAGCGGACGGTAATTCGAAGGTAACAAAAAAACCCACATCACCGAACCTTTAAATCTCGATATCTTGAGTTATACTGCATAATAAGTTATGAAATAAGGCTGGTTAGAACCGTAGTTAGAAGATCTATAAAGTTGTAGAAGAACTCAGAACGAAATTTGAGCTGTAGAGATGAAATTTTTGCTTCGGGACATAACGGGTATTAAAGAAAAAGATTGGGAAAAATTGCAGGGAGGAGAGGTTGAAGACGAGCGCGTGAAGGACACGCGAGGCGCGTGGGGAGGCTGCGAGTGGATGTGCGACTGTACGAGGTTCAGGCGCGTGAGAAAACAAACCTCCGACCTTGTATTGGCGCGTGAGGGCGCGTGAGAAGGTATTTTGGCTCCCGGTTTGTCCCGTTCGACTCCTTTTGACCTGTCCTACCAAAATTGGTATATATTTATGTTGAAATTGATAAAATATAGGTCTAATAGGAAGGAATTGGGTTGAAATACTATCAAACGTACATTCAAGGGGGAAAAGGAGTTCGCAACCAAGTAAGTAGCGTATCGACCTTTGAACTAGTTCTTAACTTGTTTTACAACATGTGAGTATGTTGTTTACCTGATTAAGAGCTTAATAAGTTATGATGAGCTTTGATGATATTTAGTGTTTATTGTATATTGTGACTGCTTGCCTGTGATGTAAGCGTGATATAAACGATTGTCTGAATGTTCTACGTGTTGATCATGATACATGTATGAAAGCATGCAGTAGCTGTGAGTATGTTATGCATGTTAATGGAAAGGTTATGACTCTAGATATGCTTATTGATGGTTGAGTTATGGATTATGTACTGAGTATGATAGTCTACTAATTCCCGCGGAGTTCCTGGCCAACGCGCTGTGTGCTAAGTCAGGGAGCATGAGTACTCCTGACCGTTGGTATATGAGATAAACAGGCCGCCAGAGCAATTAGTAGACGGGCCGTATTTGACCGAGAGCGAGTCTTACATACGAGTCCGAAAATTCTAGATAAGCATATTGAGAGAGAGTCAGTAACCTAGCTGGAGGTAGCTGAGATACCTCATTAACGAACAGATGACCCTAGTAAGAAAACTAGGAGTCAGTGGTAAATAAAACGTGAAACCACCTGGAAAGATTAGTTATGAACCTGTGAATGATATGCTAGCTACTTACTGAGTAATCTAATTACTCATCAGGATTATCATAACTTTTCTTTCCAGATGTAGACGCTGCAGGCCAGCCGAGGACGAGACCAGCGGGCTAGAGACTACTGGGAATCCATGTCTGGGTCTGTTATGTAATTATGTTTTCGCTGTCAAGAATTTACTTCGGTTGTTTTAAGTTTAAATAGCACTGGTTTTAAATGTTTTACTGGATGTTTTTTTTTAATATTTCAAAAATTATGATTGGGTGTTAGAGTATGTTGTCGTTGATGATAGTAACTCCTGTTAATCGCGTTGACGATGAGCGGGCGTTACAAGTTGGTATCAGAGCCTAGGTTATAGGTTCTGTAGACAGTCTAGAATAGACAGTATGGATTTCCTTTAGTCCAGCTCAGCGGTATCTCGCCTCGGTTAGGTAAGTGATGTATGATTAAGTTGTATGAAAAAAAAAAAAAAAAAAAAAAAAAAAAAAAAAAAAAAAAAAAAAAAAAAAAAAAAAAAAAAAAAAAAGTATGAAAATTTTAAAGGAATTGATGATGACCACTTAATTATGTATGTGACAGATATGGACGTATTTAAGAAGTTAGACCCTGGTACATTCAATGTGGACTTGGGAAGTGAGGGGCAGCCTGTAGAGGAAACTGCTCCAGCAGAGGCGGTTCCGGAGCCTGCTGCTCAGTCGGCATCTAGAGATCAGCCGACTGTTGTGATTACTTTGGAGGCATTACAATCATTGATTGAGAGTCGAGTAGATCAGGCGATGCAGAGCCGGGTGGACCAAGCGGTACAGGCAGCCCTTGCTGGTCTTGGAAGCCAGGCGGCTCCAACAGCACCTGTATCGGGCCAGACGACATTAGTGTCTGAAACACCAGAAGTAGGTGTTCAGACAGTAACACCTCCAACACGGTTGACAGAGCTACCTGGTACAGCTGTGGTGACAGAGGCACCATCGCGGGTAGTAACTTATGGCCTACGATGTATGACAGAGGAAAGTGAGTACATACGAGATTTCATGAAACTTGGCCCGCCAACTTTTGGAGGAAAGGGGACTGATCCGGAGGCAGCTGAATGGTGGTTGGAATGTATTGAAACAAAATTTACATTCTACAACTGCCCAGAGAATCATAAAGTGTTGTGTGCTACGTATTTGTTGGAGGGGCCAGCCCATTTTTGGTGGAAATCAAAGAAGCCGAAGATGGAGGCTGGTGGAGCCCCAATCACATGGGCGGCCTTTAGACATGAGTTTTGTGAGAAATATTATCCTGCTCTAGCGAGATTGCGAAACCGAAAAGCATTTATGCAATTGGAACAGGGTAATAGATCAGTAGAGGAGTATGAGGCAGAATTCACACGATTATCCAGATTTGTTCCTCTTATGGTTGCTACTGAGGAAGAGAAGACGGATCTCTTTATTCAGGGTTTGAGGCAGGAGATACAGGGATCCGTGTCCGCCCATGCTTCTCAGGATTTTGTTACGGCTTATAATGCTGCGGTGAAATTAGATGCTAGCACCCCGAGGAATAATCAGGGTTCTAGTAGTCAGGTACGACCCAGTGGTAAACGGAAATTTATTCAAACATCCATGGGTTCGCAACAGCAGACGGTACCACAACGAGTTGATCGCCGACCTTATTCTGGTGAAGGGAGGGCAGGTTGTAGTAGGTGTGGGTTAACTCATGCGGGTTCTTGTAATGCTGCAGACAAGATATGTTATCACTGTGGCAAGACTGGTCATCTCGCCAGAGTATGTCGTAGTGCAAGGAACCCTAATATGATGCGCCCCGAGCGATCTGTTCCAGGTGGAGGTGGAGGTCAGTTGAGTGCCGGGGGACATCCTCAGGCTCGAGGTAAAGCCTTTGCCACGACAAGCAAGGCAGCGGGGGATGCCAGCACGGTGGTGACAGGTACTTTACCCATATCTGGCTATTTTGCTTATACTGTATTCGATTCTGGCTCGACGCATTCTTTTATATCATTATCGTTTGTCTGTCAAGCCCGACTTGAAGTAGAGCCTTTAAGTTATGAGATTATAGTTTCTACACCTTCAGGAGTCATGTTGATGACCCGTGAAAAGGTGAAACTGAATAAAGTAGAAGTATCCGGCCAAACATTAGACGTGTTGTTAATGGTGCTAGATATGTATGATTACGATATTATTTTGGGCATGGATTGGCTGTCTGCTCATCATGCTAGTATTGATTGTTATAAGAAGGAGATAGTTTTTCACCCCTCGATGGGTAAGAGCTTCCGGTTTCAGGGTACAAAGCTGGGAAGTGTTCCCAAGACAATTACTGCTTTGAAGGCTAGGAAGCTAATTGGTCACGGTGCTGTGGCATTCCTGGCTAGTGTGGTAGAAGTGGGACGAGAGGATACAGATGTATCAACTGTACCCGTAGTGAATGAATTCCTGGATGTTTTTCCTGATAAATTACCTGGTTTACCACCAGAGCGGGAAGTCAACTTTGGTATTGAACTAGAACCAAGGACAACACCTATCTCTAAAGCTCCTTATAGGATGGCTCCCGCGGAATTGAAAGAGTTGAAGTTGCAATTACAGGAATTGTTGAACCAGGGATTCATACGACCTAGTGTGTCACCATGGGGAGCTCCAGTGTTATTTGTGAAAAAGAAGGACGGCACACTCCGTCTCTGCATTGACTATAGGGAGCTGAATAAGGTGACCATAAAAAATAAGTATCCCTTGCCACGAATTGATGACTTATTTGACCAGCTTCAAGGGGCAGCGGTATTTTCGAAGATTGATCTTCGTTCTGGTTATCACCAGATAAGAGTCAAAGAAGATGACATACCGAAGACAGCTTTTCGTACTCGGTATGGGCATTATGAGTTTGTCGTGATGTCTTTTGGCTTGACTAATGCCCCTGCAGTGTTTATGGAGTTGATGAATCGGGTATTCCAGGATTTTCTGGATTCTTTTGTCATTGTGTTCATTGATGATATCTTGGTTTATTCCAAGACAAACGATGAACATGCAGAACATTTGAGGAAGGTTTTGTTGGTTCTACGTAAACAAAGATTATATGCCAAGTTCTCAAAATGCGAATTTTGGCTTCAAAAGGTAGTATTCCTTGGTCATGTGGTATCCAAGGATGGTATAACTGTTGATCCAGCAAAGGTGGAGGCAGTTATAGGTTGGGTTCGACCAACTACAGTTACTGAGGTGAGAAGTTTTCTGGGTTTAGCCGGATATTACAGGCGCTTTATTAAAGACTTTGCAAGGATTGCTGCACCACTGACTCAGTTAACCCGAAAAGGGAAGAAATTTGATTGGAGTCGAGCTTGTGAAAGTAGTTTTCAGGAACTCAAGGAAAGGTTAGCGTCAGCCCCAGTGCTTATTGTACCTGACGGTACTGGGAACCTAGTAATTTATAGTGATGCCTCTAAGCAGGGGTTGGGGTGCGTACTTATGCAAAACGGGAGAGTTATTGCTTATGCCTCTCGGCAATTAAAGGATTATGAACGCAATTACCCAACTCATGATTTAGAATTAGCTGCTGTGGTGTTTGCTTTGAAGATATGGAGACATTATCTGTACGGTGAGAGGATACAAGTATATACGGATCATAAGAGTCTTAAATATCTGTTCACCCAGAAAGAGCTCAACATGAGGCAACGTCGGTGGTTGGAGTTGGTAAAAGATTATGATGTGGAGATCCTACATCATCCTGGTAAAGCTAATGTGGTAGCTGATGCCTTGAGTCGTAAGACAGCTCACTCATCTGCAATGTTAACGAGACAACACAACATTCAAATGGAGTTTGAACGAGCCCAGATAGCTGTCATGGTCAGGAAAGCGACAGCTCAGCTAGCTCTTATGACTATTTGTCCGACGTTGCAGGAACAAATTATTCGGGGTCAGCAAGGGGACCCTTATTTTTCAAAAGTTGTGAGGCAACTTGAGACTGAAGAAATCAAGGATTTCGGGATAACGGGGGATGGATGTTTGAAGTGGCAGAATCGAACTTGTGTGCCAAACGATGTAGAGATCAAGAGGAAGATTCTATCTGAAGCGCATGAGTCACCCTATACTGTACATCCAGGTTCCACAAAGATGTATCAAGATTTGAAAACATGCTTTTGGTGGCCTGGGATGAAGAAAGATGTTGCTGAATATGTGAGTAGGTGTTTAACTTGTCAACAAGTTAAGGCACCTAGACAGAAACCAGCTGGATTATTGCAACCTTTAAATGTGCCTCAGTGGAAGTGGGAAGAAGTGACTATGGATTTCATTACAGGATTACCTAGAACCCAGTTAGGGTTTACAGTGATATGGGTTGTTGTGGATAGATTAACTAAGACAGCCCATTTTATACCGGGCAAGTCTACATATTCGGTTGACAAGTGGGCACAATTGTATTTAAAGGAGATTGTAAGGTTGCATGGTGTACCAGTTTCTGTTGTGTCAGATAGGGATACGCGGTTTACTTCTCGATTCTGGAAGAGTCTTCAGGAAGCCCTTGGTACACAACTGAAGTTTAGTACAGCGTTCCATCCTCAGACTGATGGACAGACAGAGAGATTAAATCAAATTCTCGAGGACATGTTGCGTGCATGTGTACTTGATTTTGCTGGCAATTGGGACACCTACCTATATTTGGTGGAATTTGCCTATAATAATAGTTATCAGGCAACTATCCAGATGGCTCCTTTTGAAGCACTTTATGGACGGAGGTGTCGAACTCCAATTTATTGGGAGGAGGTAGGTAGTAAACCGCTATTAGGTCCAGATTTGCTACGAACGACCAATGAGGCGATTCAGAAGATTAAGAAAAGAATTTTGACCGCCCAAAGTCGTCAGAAGAGTTATGCAGATACCAGAAGGAAGGATCTAGAGTTTGAGGTGGGGGATCATGTGTTCCTGAAGATTGCACCAGTTCGTGGTGTTTGGCGATTTGGTAGAAAGGGGAAACTTAGTCCACGCTTTATTGGACCTTTTGAGATCCTCGAAAGAGTTGGCCCAGTAGCCTATAGATTGACATTACCACCAGCGTTGGATGCTGTACATAATGTTTTTCATGTTTCGATGCTGAGGAGGTATGTTGCAGACCCTAGGCATATTCTTCGTTATGAAGATTTGGAGTTAAAGGAGGATTTAAGCTACGAAGAACAGCCCATGAAAATTTTAGCACGGGAAGTGAGATCTTTGCGTAACAGAGATATCCCCTTTGTTAAAGTTTTATGGAAGAATCAGCAAGCTAATGAAGCTACTTGGGAAAGAGAAGAGGAATTTAAACGAGATTATCCATACTTGTTTAGGGAATTGTAAACTTTCGAGGACGAAAGGTCTTAAAAGGAGGGTAGAATTGTAACAACCCAAAATAATGATAAAATGTATTTTGTGTGTATGTGTTGTGTGTTTAATAATAATAATAATAATAATAATAATAATAATAATAAAATAAATTAATTAATTAATTAATTAATTAATTAATTAATTTAAAAAAAAAAAAAAAAAAAAAAAAAAAAAAAAAAAAAACGAAAACGAAGCAGCAGCTGCGTCAAGCAGCTGCTGTAAAGGAGGAGGAGGGGCGGTGGACGCGTAGCTGGAGGCGAGGGATGGATGAGTGGGTGATTAGGGGATGTGGAAGTGTATTAGAGCCTGATTAGGCTTTAAAAAGGGAAGAAAAACGAAGAATGGAGATGGAGAGAAACCCAGTAAACAGAGGAGGAAATTTTGGAGAATTCGGGTGTTTGGTTGCTTAAAATTGGACATCAATCGAGGGTAAAGGAAGAGGGGTTGTTGCTGAGGAATCTTTTGAGGAAAGGGTACGGCCCCGAGCTGAAGCGGACGGTAATTCGAAGGTAACAAAAAAACCCACATCACCGAACCTTTAAATCTCGATATCTTGAGTTATACTGCATAATAAGTTATGAAATAAGGCTGGTTAGAACCGTAGTTAGAAGATCTATAAAGTTGTAGAAGAACTCAGAACGAAATTTGAGCTGTAGAGATGAAATTTTTGCTTCGGGACATAACGGGTATTAAAGAAAAAGATTGGGAAAAATTGCAGGGAGGAGAGGTTGAAGACGAGCGCGTGAAGGACACGCGCGAGGCGCGTGGGGAGGCTGCGAGTGGATGTGCGACTGTACGAGGTTCAGGCGCGTGAGAAAACAAACCTCCGACCTTGTATTGGCGCGTGAGGGCGCGTGAGAAGGTATTTTGGCTCCCGGTTTGTCCCGTTCGACTCCTTTTGACCTGTCCTACCAAAATTGGTATATATTTATGTTGAAATTGATAAAATATAGGTCTAATAGGAAGGAATTGGGTTGAAATACTATCAAACGTACATTCAAGGGGGAAAAGGAGTTCGCAACCAAGTAAGTAGCGTATCGACCTTTGAACTAGTTCTTAACTTGTTTTACAACATGTGAGTATGTTGTTTACCTGATTAAGAGCTTAATAAGTTATGATGAGCTTTGATGATATTTAGTGTTTATTGTATATTGTGACTGCTTGCCTGTGATGTAAGCGTGATATAAACGATTGTCTGAATGTTCTACGTGTTGATCATGATACATGTATGAAAGCATGCAGTAGCTGTGAGTATGTTATGCATGTTAATGGAAAGGTTATGACTCTAGATATGCTTTGATGGTTGAGTTATGGATTATGTACTGAGTATGATAGTCTACTAATTCCCGCGGAGTTCCTGGCCAACGCGCTGTGTGCTAAGTCAGGGAGCATGAGTACTCCTGACCGTTGGTATATGAGATAAACAGGCCGCCAGAGCAATTAGTAGACGGGCCGTATTTGACCGAGAGCGAGTCTTACATACGAGTCCGAAAATTCTAGATAAGCATATTGAGAGAGAGTCAGTAACCTAGCTGGAGGTAGCTGAGATACCTCATTAACGAACAGATGACCCTAGTAAGAAAACTAGGAGTCAGTGGTAAATAAAACGTGAAACCACCTGGAAAGATTAGTTATGAACCTGTGAATGATATGCTAGCTACTTACTGAGTAATCTAATTACTCATCAGGATTATCATAACTTTTCTTTCCAGATGTAGACGCTGCAGGCCAGCCGAGGACGAGACCAGCGGGCTAGAGACTACTGGGAATCCATGTCTGGGTCTGTTATGTAATTATGTTTTCGCTGTCAAGAATTTACTTCGGTTGTTTTAAGTTTAAATAGCACTGGTTTTAAATGTTTTACTGGATGTTTTTTTTTAATATTTCAAAAATTATGATTGGGTGTTAGAGTATGTTGTCGTTGATGATAGTAACTCCTGTTAATCGCGTTGACGATGAGCGGGCGTTACAATGTGATAGCTGAGCGAATAGCCCTTGTGTTCCAGGTGGTAAGACGCGGGAAGCGCAGTAAGTCCGTTGGCAAGCTTGGGTGCTTAGTCATATGAAAAATTCTGAAGAAAATCTTATCTACAACCTGACACCTTTATTAGAGACAAAACAAAGATTGACAACTTGTCAGCCACACAGTGAAGGCTCACATGTGAATTATCAGTGTTTGTAAATTACTAGTCTTTTAAATTATTAGTTTACTTTATATCTTTTCTTACTTTTAGGAAAACAGATCTTGCAGGGATCCTGTCCTACTAGATTCGATCTTATCTCTTAGTTGGCGTTTTTCAAATTTACGTTCAAATTCGAAGTCTATAAAAGGACTTCATCAATGTAAGGAGAGCATCGATCGGCCGATAGCTCTCACTTGAATATAAATTGAAAAATTCAGAGAAAAATTATTCTACTTATTCTACTCTATCTCTTACCTATCTCTTTATGACCGAATTTCTGAGAAAGCTCAGAAAATCAAACCATTTAAAATGCTCTATCGATGAAGAAGGAAGTTCAAATGAGCATAGAAGGGGAGAAAATCTCACAATCTCAAATACTGTCAATCAAGAATATCAGATTGCCAAAATCGAAGATCAACTCCAAAATTGGACTATTCCAAAGGTAGATCCTAAAACTATCTACCAAATTTCAACCTTCAATTTTACGCAAAGATCATGCATCAAATTCTCAGAGAAAAATATCTCAATTCATAGCAATAGGGAGTCTCTGAATCTTTTTTCAAAATCCCTTATACTCCAACACCGTGAAGACTTTAATTATCTTCACATCGGTCTTGTCCAAGTCGCTGTAAAACCATTGTTCAGACTTGGGTTAGATATCCCAGTCCTTATCTCCTTACGAGATAAGAGACATGAAGATTTCTCAAATTCTTTATTGGGAATGGTTCAATCCAATCTAGAGAATGGACCAGTCTATTTCAATTGTTATCCAAATTTTACTTTGTCGCTCCACGACCCACACATATTATCAGCCCTCATGCTGGATTTACAATCAAAAAATTTGAACATCAAGGATGAAACTCATTCTTCAGTCGTCATACTCAGGATTTATTACAAACTCATGAATACAAATATTTCTCGAGAGCATTAAGATCCTCACCAAAAGAATCAACCATGCTCATAGAAGCAAATATTGGAAAGTCTTCTGTGACTGTTCCAAAAACCCTTTCTTGGGATCAAATAACCAGAAATACACTCTGGAAAATAGAAGATGTTAATCTTCCAAGGAGAAAGGAATCTCAAAACCCAGTACAAATCACCGAGCATGACGATGGAAGCGTTGAGATAAAATTCAGCGAAGAACCTTCGTCAGAATCAAAAGTAAAAGAATTCTTGAGTTCTAGACCAAGTACGTCGGGAATTTCAAGATCAATGTATGACCCCTTACAGGTAAAGGAGGTCAGCTATGATCAAAAAAGGGCATCAATCCACTATGAAGACGGCTCAAGATCTCCAATCCATACAGATATGGATACTCAATCCGTCTACGAAAGCCAACTAAACGTTATTACAGCGGATTTCCAGATAAACAAAGAATTTTTAAAGGAAGATTTTATGTCAGCTACCAACTCTTCAAAAAGAAAAGCTTTCTTCCAAACCTACAAAGAAATTGAGCGATGCTAATTAAGAGCTTAGTGGTACTCTCACATGGAAACCGTAGAAGAGAACATACCATTCTTCGAATGGTTTGAAGAAAATATTTTACAAATATGCACTTTGACTCAAAGAAGCTGGAAGACTACCAGAAGAGGCGAAGTATATTCAAAGCATCCTCCGTTAGAAGAAGTCGAATTCGACAATTACTATGGAGAAAAGGTCAAAGCTAGTCCTTTCAAAACTATCCTAGAAGGGCTAGAAAAGGGTAATCCGACCCTAAAGGATGTCAAGAAGATTTCATCTACAATCTCCACTCAGCTTGAGAGTATCGAAGGAAAAATCTTGAAAAATTCTGGTACTCTGCAAGAACAAGCAGGCAGCTCTGTACCGAAAGTCGATGAGTCAATCCCAATACTCAGACCGGCAAACCTCGACATATTTACGAAGAGGATTTCAAAAGAAGAGGCCGTTATGGCCAAAATAGAAGAAAAGTTGGATAGAATCCTAAATCCTGGAATAACACATCAGGATTCATCTGTCAATGTCGTAAATAATGATGACGAAATCCAGGAATTCGAAGATGAGATTTTAGACGACGTTGAAGAACCTCTCTATAATCGAACCGAAAGAATCTCCAGGAAAAGTCAAAATAATACCAGTAATCAGAAAAATTGGTATCCTCAACCGTTTTTTCGGATATTCAATTCGAAGAAAAGACTCTACAAACTCAAGCCACCAGACAATTTTTGAAGCTTGCCATGTGCACCTTTTTGGAAACGAGTGCCTTTGTTGCTTACCCACCAGACAATTTTTACACTGTTTCAATGGAGACTTGAGTTGTGGTAAACCATCCACCATCCTCTTTCGCTGAAGAGTCTTTAATCCCTTAAAGCCCAAATATCCATATCTACAATGCCAAAGTTGCTCAATATCTTCTGTGATTGTATTGAAACAAGTGGATGCTACAGGCTGAGGTATAGCATGCAGTGCGAACATTCGATTCGAGGACATCTTTGTCTTCATGATTAAGCCTCTCTCAGGATGAAACCCCTTGCACGTTCCATTTTGAAACAAAAAGGTAACCTCCTTTGCTTGCAATTTACCAATACTCAACAAATTGTTCCTCAGGTCTGGCACATAGAACACTCCTGTGATTATCATTATGATTTCATTCACTTGCAGCCGTACATTACCCTTTCCGGTTACAACCATGCTTGAGTTGTTGCCCAGCTTCACTAAATATCTGAAACTTCCATCAAAATCTGAAAAATATTCCTTCTTCCCACACACATGATTGCTACATCCCGAGTCAAGGAACCACATATCTTCTCTATTGGCCTTATTGAAGGTTTGTCTGCCTCGTCTGGTTTCGCTTTGACATTCCCATTGAAAATGTCCTAGCTTGTGACAGTTATAGCACTCCACTGTGGCCTTGTTGAAGGTTTGTTTGCCTCGTCTGGTATTCCTTTGACATTCCCATTGAAAATGTCCTAGCTTGTGACAGTTATAACACTCCATTGTGGCCTTGTTGAAGGTTTGTTTGCCTCGTCCCCTTCCTCTGCCTCTAAAGCTTCCACGACCTCGACTCCTTCCTCCAGTAGACTGCACAACTGGACTCTCCATCGACATACTTTTATTATGACACACGTAGAAGACTGCTGCTTCTAGTTTTAACTAGTTTAGGGCATGGCTCTGATACCACAATGTTAGGAACAGAGAGAGAAAACTGGAAAGATCAGATAAATTGGAAGAAATCTCACCCTTCATTGAAGTATGAAATTGGCTATTATATAGTATCATAGAATACATCGAAAAAAAATAAAATCTAATTCAAATAACTAAATCAAATATAATCCAAACAACTAAATCAAATCTAAATCAATCCTAACAGGTATCCTACTGTTAATGAATTTTTTGCTTTACTTTGATTTTGATGTCAACTTTCCTCGAGTCGTGGGATACTGTTGTTTCCAGTTTCCGAGGATTTGAGAAACATGTCTGAGTGGTTAAGGAGATAGTTCTACATAATAGATGGTATAGTTATATAAGTCAACTGAGTTCGATAATTTCAAAGATGAAATTAAAGCTTTGATTTTGATGTCATTTTTTCTCAAGTCGTGGGATACTATTGTTTTCAGTTACTAAGGATATGAGAAACTGAAGTTTACAGTTCTCACTGAGAAATTGAAAAGTTGTTGCCACAATCAGCAGTTCTCGAGAATCTGAGAAACTGAAGTTTGATGAAGAAATTCAAGAAGTAGTTCTCAACGAAAGTATATGCAAATGAGAAATTGGAGATTCAGCAGTTCCCGAGAATCTGAGAAACTGAAGTTTGATGAAATCCGAGAAGAAACAGAAGTTTGATGAAAGCCGAGAAGTAGTTCTCAGTGAAAGTATACGCAAACGAGAAATTTCATTGAGATTCATCTAGTAGTGCTCTTAGTGTTGACCAAAGGGGAAGAAGTAAATGGAATGACCCAGGTAGAGTAGTTGATATTCATCTGTTAGTGCTCTCAGTGTTGACTAAAGAGGAAGAAGTAAATAGAATGACCCAGGTAGAGTAGTCGATATTCATCTGGTAATGCTCTCAGTGTTGACCAAAGGGGAAGAAGTAAATGGAATGACCTAGGTAAAGTAGCTGTTATTCATCTGGTAGTGCTTTTAGTGTTGACCAAAGGGGAAGAAGTAAATAGAATGACCCAGGTAGAGTAGTTGATATTAATCTGGTAGTGCTCTCAGTGTTGAACAAAGGGGAAGAAGTAAATGGAATGACCCAAGTAGAGTAGTTGATATTCATTTGTTGGTGCTCTCAGTGTTGATCAAAGGGGAAGAAGTAAATGGAATGACCCAGGTAGAGTAGTCGATATTCATCTGGTAATGCTCTTAGTGTTGACCAAAGGGAAAGAAGTAAATGGAATGACCCAAATAAAGGTAGAGTAGAGACCCACGTAGAGTAGTCGATATTCATCTGGTAGTGCTCTCTGTGTTGACCAAAGGGGAAGAAGTAAATGGAATGACCCAAATAAAATTAGAGTTATGCACTCAATGTTGACGGAAGGGGAAAAATTAAATGGAATGACCCAAAGAAAGGTAGCTCTCAGCGAAAGTATACTCTGGTAGTGCTCTCAAACAAAGAAAGGTAGCTCGCAAAGAAACTTGGACATATGAGAGTAAAATGAATGAAAATATTGGCTAAGAACGGAGATTTAGAAGGTTTGAAATTTGTTGATACGAGTCCTTGTGAGGCTACATTATGACAAACAGAAACGAGTCAGTTTCACAAACGCTACCATAGAACCGAAGAAAGTGCAGTTCGAAATGATTCTTACAGACGTTTGGGGACCATCCTAGTTTCATCACTTGATTGATCAAAGTTCTACGTCACCTTCATCGATAATTTCATAGGAAGGTGTGTATTTATTTTCTGAAACAAAAGTCAAACGTGTTTGCCACCTTTAAGAAGTGGAAAGCTGAAGTTGAAAATCAGACTGACTTGAAGATCAAATGCCTGAAGTCTGACAATGAAGAAGAATACGAAAAGTCAAAATACATTTTGTGTAGCTGAGGGAATTAGATTAACGAGGATAGTTACCAGGTAAAGCAAGACAATATGGTGTTGGTGAAAGGATGAACAAAACATTGAATGAGTAGGCAAGGAGTATGAGGATTCGTTCTAGATTGTCAAAGACATTCTGAGCTGATGTTGTAAATACAATAGTCTACTTGATAAATAGAGGATCGTCAATACCCTTGCGGTTCAAGTTGCCTAAAGAGGTATGGATCGGAAAAGAACTCAAGTACTCTCACTTGAGAACTTTTGGTTGCACTGCATATGTTCGTATTGATCCACAGAATGTTACAAGCTTGATGTTATGGCTATAAAGTGCTACTTCATAGGCTATGATTCTAATATGTTTGGGTACAAGTTTTTGGACGTCAAGAACAAAAAAAATCTTGAGACACTATAACGTGACTTTAGACGAAATTGTCATGTACAAGGACAAAGACAAGAAAGGTTCTAGGACAACAAAGCAAGTGGGAGTTGAAGTTAAGCTACAGAACAATTCACATAGTGATGTTGTAGTAAATACTCGAGAAACTTCTAAGACTGTTGCTGAGGTTCTAGAGGTGGAGCAAGTGACACCTAAGCAGGTGTTGAGAGGATCAACTAGAAGTATCAGAGTATTAGATAGGTATGTACCTTCATTACACTATATGTTATTGACTGATGAAGAGGAACCAGAGCCCATTAGTGATGCCCTACAGTTGGAGGATACAACCAAGTGGGAGCAAGTCGTGGATGATGAGATGAGTTGGATGTCTAGGATTCAAATTTGTGTTGCTCCTTCATCTACTGAGGCTGAGTACGTGGCAATAGCTAAAACAGGAAAGGAAATGATACTGATGACAGATTATGTAAAGAATTAGACAAGAAGCAGCATGAGAAGATTCTTCATGTAGATAGTCAAAGTGTCATACAGTTGGTGAAGAACCCAGTCTATCAAAGACAAAACACATCAGAAGACGATACTATTTCACTCGCAGGTTAGTGGAAGATGGTGGTGTGTTTGGAGAAGATAGAGGGTCAAAGAATCCAGAAAACATGTTGACAAAAATGTGTTGATGTTGAACAAATGAGGTTGTGCAAAGTCTCAATTGGTATAGTGCAGAGAAGATATTGATGATCGTTTGAGAATGAAATTCTTGGTTGACTGGATCTGCCTCCAAGTGTGAGAATTGTTGGGTTATGGAGCTTGCGGCCTATTTATAACTAATTCAATTGTTATACATAGTAAAGTTATATATGGAAAATATATAGTAAACAATTGTTTATTATAAAAAGCTTGTAAAGATACCTATGATAGATAGTTATATAGATGCCATATTTGATAAAATCATATATATAGTAAACTGAACCATAGATTAGATAGTGCTTTTAAAATGTACTTTCTGTATTCTCTATATTATCTCTGAGTGTATATAATTGAAGTCATCAATAAACTTTTAACTAGTATTTTCCATGCATTTTCTCTCTCTTATCTTTGTGTTCATCTAGATGGAGTGTCTGTTGTTGTGCAAACCTAACAATTACAATAGAAAAATTTACATGGTTGTGGTGGACTTATCACTTTAGTATTCACCGATAAAATTGTTCAAAATTTTCACTTTTTTTTTCCTTTTAAGTCAACTCGTGAGATTCTAAATTTTTCTTATCCTCCATTTTTTTATTTCCCTTTTCATTTTTTTTTATTGTGCTAGAAGATTCTCCAACATTCTCTTACGTTTACAACACCAACTAAAAGGAATTGACGTTTTACTCCTGCAGTGGAAGCATTGGAATTAGCTTTGATTTTACTTGGAATTAAACAAAATTAAAGGTTAAATAAACATAGCTAGAAGAAATATAGAGAAAGTTTTGGCGGGGCCTTAATCTACTTGCTCCACTCCTCTCATGGATGAATCTCCTCCATAAAGTCTTCCTCGATATGGCTAAAAACACAAGGCCAAGGCTTGTGGGAGCTTCTTGAAATAAAATTCCGAAGGGATTGGAGAAGGAGAGTTGTGCTAGAAGGTACTTCAAGATTCTCTTAAGTTCAAAACACCCACAAAGGGAATAGACGTTATTCATGTAGCGGAAGCATTGCTTGATTTTATTTATAATTAAACAAAAATAAAGGTTAAACAAACTGTAAAGTCACACGTCCCTAACCAGCCTTACGAAGCTCAACAATATCGTACCAGAGTGAAAAGGAAAGTGGAAGTTCTGCCGACACTGTACCAGCTGCCATCAACCTAGGTTACCTTTGTCTAGGGTTGTCATGGTGGCGTTTTAGGTCCCTAGGCAAATTTGGTGGTCTTGACATTGATTGACGTCTCTAGCTTTTCTCAATTTCGAATCCTCGAGTCTGGTTCAGCCGGGAGCATTAGAGCTACACCCTCTAATAGTCTCTTACATTTTAATGTGCTTGGACTACTTGAGGTGTTCTCTCCTAGGTTATTGTGTATCCAAATTGATGCTCACACACTATTCTTATTCGGTCTCAACTAATTGCGCTCCACTGGGAAAATCACACATTCAATCACCTGGAGTTATTGTATAATAAATCATGCATACAGTCACACATACTCTACAAGGTGATAACATTCATCAAGAACTTGGAGCACAGATACACAAATTCTCATCCTTCATTTCAACACGATTATGTACAAGCAGTAGAAAAACAATCAATTACATCATGCGAGGAGTAATTAGAGTTTAGTACCCTATATAAGTTCATTAAGAGCTACCGATCTTAAAGTTTAGTCCCAAACATTTCTTTTTCATGTGCATGCTACCTTTCTTTTTCATATGAAACGTAATTTAACAAATCAATAGCGGGAGTGTTCGAGTCGTGCGACTATAGAAAGCAAGTAGATCCGAATCATATTTTTCTTCCCCAACATTTGGATTTGTATAAGTTTTCATACAATATGTCTTTCATAAATGCACTCTTGCACGATCATTTTGTAATTGCATATTTTTACAATTTATTTACGCATTTAAACATGTTCCTTCCATATTGGCATGTAATAGTTCGTGGCTTGAATCTCGAGAGAAGCAAGTCGTTACAAAATTTAGCATCTAATTAATGATTTTGTAGACGTACCCAAAGGTTCTCTTTCAATTTGATTTGAGTATATGGCTAAGCTTCTATGCTCAATAAAAATATCAAAAAAAAAAAATTATTGTTTTCATTCCCTACTTAACGAATTGATTTCAACCAAGAGCTAGTCTTTACCTTAAGAGTTAGACTCATATAATTTCTAGTCTATCCTATAATAAGGCCACTTACAACATCAATTTCAAGTTCAATTCTTACATTTTGCAATAGTCAATGGCTTCTTGTAATCGCTGATTTGAATACATACAAAGGATTATGTATTTTACTTCATTACCAAGACTATAGTTTATTTTTTTCCTTCTTTTAGTAAGAACTTAAGCATTAAAGTGTTCATTTTTTTAGTTAAAATGGTTTGAAATGAGTCAAAAATATGTTTATGAATGATTATGAACCACGAAATCAGTTGGCTAATTAAGGGTGGACAGGTAAAAGAGGGGTTTAGAATCATACACAAATTTGTGGTAATGGAGAGTTTGTAGGAATTTGTGAGTTATTTTAAGCTTCTTAAACATCCAACAAGAAGGAGAAACGTAGGGAGCATTGGCCTCCCAATAAGACACTCTTGACTAAAGTCTTTAAAACTTGTTTTCTTGTTTGCCTAATTATTTATAATGAGTTTTTTTCTTGTTATTGGGTGTTATCTACACCTAAGAACCTGAGGAAAGCTCTCCAACCATATATAATCAATCATGTTCCTTCCTCAAATTCTTATATTTCAAACTAAACAACACCAAGATTTCAACAACGGATTCGGGTTCGGACATGGCTCAATCACTATAAATCTCTGTGAGATTGTCTTCCTCTATCAAATCATAGGTTCATACGTTCATCGTTCTGGGTATTCTTATCCTCGTCCCTCGTACATTTGCAGGTTAAAAGATCTCGAAGAGGAGTATTATATAGAGATAGAAAATGGCGATGGCGAACATTCGAATCAAAGAACAACCAAAAGGGTCTTCAAATTCAAAGACAGAGGTTGGGGAGATTGATACAAGAGCACCATTTCAATCTGTGAAAGCAGCTGTTAGTTTGTTTGGAGAGGTTGCTGTTTCTTCCAAGGACAAGCGCACCATTAGAAGGGCTAAGCAGCTTTCATCTGAGGTTTTTCTTTTTTTTTTTTTTTTTTTTTTTTTTTTTTATAAGATTATTTGAAGAATGTTGAAGAACAATGATGAATTTGGATGATCCTAATAGAATTTTGTATCATCTTCCAAACAGAATGTATTGGAAAATGAAACAGACTTTCTTTTGGCTCAGAGGGAGCTTAGCAAGATCAAGCAACAGCTTCAGAGTTCCGAAGCGACTAAATCTAAAGCGCTTTCCGAGCTCCAAACCGCCAAACGAACACTGGAAGATCTCACTATGAAGCTTTCTTCTGTCAACAAGTCGATGAAAACTACAATGGACGCTGCTGAAGTTGTCGAACTCCAATCCAAGAAGCTCGAGATCACTAAACAACCAGACACTAGCAGTGGCTGCGCTTGGAAACAGGAGCTTGATTATGCGAGAAATGAGTACGCGATCATCGTAGCTGAACTCGACGCTTCGAAGCAGGAGTTAACGAAAATCCGCCAGGATTTTGATGCAGCATTGGAGGGGAAGATGGCTGCGTTGCAGCTAGCTGCTGAGGCGCAACGATCGGCAAAACTCAACAGCGATCGGTTGGTTGAACTTTCAAAGCAAATTGCTGAAACGCAGCAAGAAATCGAACAGCTAAAGCTGGTTTCGATCGAGGCACAAGAAGACCATGTTAAGATTCTGACAGAGAAAGAAGTGTATTTCAATGAGTACAAGACTGCTAAAGAAGAAGCAGAGAGGAATTTGATGATTCTGAAGAATGAAATCAATCCACAAATGACCATTTCTCTTGAGGAAAAGCTTAAAGAAACGACAGCAGAGATCGAAGTTCTGCAAGAGAAGATGAAGAAAATCCATGCTTCTGAAATGAAAACTGTTCGAGCCTTGACGGTGGAGCTTAACGAAGCTGCTCGGACTCTGCAACAAGTTTCCGAACAAGAAAGCTCTCTTCGGAGCTTCGTTAGTTCGTTGAGACGAGAAGTGGAGACTGTGAAGAGGGAGAGAGAGGAGCTGAATAAGAAGCTTGATAGAGAAGAAAAGATGTTAGAAGACAGAAGACAACAGAGCTTGAAGCTTCAACAACTTCTATCTGAAGCTAAAATGGCAAAGCAAGAAGCTCTAGAGATGAAGCGAGAAGCAGCCGAGCTTAAGCGAATAGCAGACGATAGCAGAAGCTACATAGAGGAAGCAGAAAGCAAACTACAGATTGTACAGAAAGAGGCTGAAGAAGCAAAAACAGCAGAGAAGAAAGCTCTGGATGAGATGAAGAGTATAGATGCAAAACATAGCGATAAATCGACCGAAATCAAAATAACAGTGGACGAGTTCGAATCCTTGAGCAGAAGGGTGAAAGAATCGAAAATATTGGCAGAAAAGGAAGAGGCAAACAGCATTGCTGAGGTCGAGGTAATCACTGCAAGGCAAAATGAAGCAATGAAAAAGCTAGAGGCTAACTTAAAAGCGATCGAGGAGATCAAGATAGCAACAAATATGGCGTTAAAGGGTGCAGAGATGGCCGAGTCGGCAAAAATGGTGATAGAAGGCGAACTCCAGCGTTGGCGACAAGAGGAACAAAAGATGGCACCTCAAGTTACTTCTTGACATATTCATTTCTAGCTTTCAAAACCAAAAAAGTGCTACAAAAAGTAGAATTTCAACTCTAAAAATGGTCAAAGCAGCTTCAGAATCTAAAGCCAAACCTGATTTCCGAGCATCTCGTTGAATGATCGAAAACGTTGGATTCTTCTAGGAATAGAAGCAAGTCACATTTTGCCATCATCATCAAAAATGGTTGGCATAGATTTAAGCATTGCCCCTATTTTATATCTTTCCACAAGCTTTGTGTATATTCACGCATCAATGGCTGTAAAATGAAAGACATAGCAGGTGCACATTTAAGCAAATATATTCTTGAGATTCTAAAGGGATGGGGAGAAAGAAACAGAACCCATCAAACAAAATCTGAACCTCATGTTCTACTCAAGTTGCAAACTCCACCGATCTATGCCCAATAACATATTTTGATGCTACCAACACGAAAACACTGTCAAATTTGAGCTAAAAAAGAGTTAACTGTAACGGCCCAAGCCCACCACTAGTAGATATTGTCCTCACCCCTCAAGGCCTTTTCTATGGAAAGGTTTCCACATCCCTTACAAAGGGTGTTTCGTTTTCCTCCCAACCAATGTAGGATATCAGATAAACAAATCAAGATGTTAAGAACATATTTTTTATATCAATAGAGATATGAAATGGCCTGCGCAACAGGGAGCTAACTAAAGAACAATGACTAGAGGACAATCCTACTTAGTCAGCCTATATGTGAAATTACATACAATATATTATCTTGGGACCTATTGCCAAATGCAAAATAGTAGTAGTACATTAGCTATGTCGTGTTAATGTCGTAGGCAGGGCTTCCAAAATGAACTTCGGTCCTGCAGCCATCGACGTCTTGTTGAAATGCATAGAGTTAGGTTTCTGTTGCTTCAAGCCGTAGACGGAGTCGTCATCTCTATTACCTTGGTTTTCATATTTTTAGGCTGCCTAATCTATTCCCCTACTTGTGCAACTCTAACTCAATGGTTTTAACAATTTCAGCTCCATCTGCAGGTGGTTCAGGTAGACTTACATGAACAGATCCCTGTTTGATCGGTCTCGAAGATTCCTGCACCGCTTGTTGCTTGATGTAGTTGTAGAGTTGTTGATGAAAGGGATGATCCAAAGAGTAGCAATTTTCATCTCCATCAGATGAATGACGCGATGATCCCGAGCCTTCTCTTTTGCAGAAATGTGGGAGAGACGAATAGTCCATTATCTATAAAAAAATTCGACCTCCTTGTGTTATTGAACGATAATGAATCAAAGATATTGAATCACACAGGCAGTATATAATTCGAACCCAGTTCGTTTTCATCGAAATTAAATCTATATTATATCAAACATGAGAAATTTGTACTTCCATTAGCAATAATCAAAATCAACTTGCCTTCAGCAGTTCATCTCTTCCACTGCCTGATAAAACTTGTATTTTTTTCCTAGTTCTCTCCTGCAACAGAGGCTTGACTACCTACAAGAGATACAAATCGCACCCATTGTTTAAAAGTTAATTCAGAGGAGTTGTGTTAAAAACTTGGAAGTAAAATTTTACAGACCAACCATATATCGACTTACCTTCCAACAAGATGAAAATATGTAAGGGGCGTTTACTATGAAATATGTATTTGTCTTCTCCGGGTAGTTCAAGTCGTCGATGGTTGATATGATTGTCAATAACTGCAAAATGGGAGTGCAAATAGCAGCTGAAAATCAAAGAATTCACAAGTTCCACGAAGAATCGAATCAGGTAGTCAAGAAAGTTCTTTCTGAACTCTGAGTCATCGTTCCAAAGGAAAAATAAGCTTGAACCTGACTACGTTCACGTGTTTTTACCTTAATTTGGCTCAGTGATGATAGCTTTAAACCGGTCATATCTAATACCTTAACACAAGTTGTAATAGGCCGCCCATACTTTTTCGATGCAGAAGGCTACAAAAACGTATAAAGGTCAATACAGGGCAGCAATGCCTAAGGGAGCATAGATAAGATTCGTAACTCTATAGCTCACCAAGATTACACGATCCCGATATTCATTAATTTGAATGTGTGACTGAACGTAGTAGTTAACCTGAAACAGAAACAAATGAAGAATAAAAACCCGAATATGACACTTCTTAATATGCAGAAGATGGTTTGTCAGCACAAAACCATATATTCCATAACAATACTCACAGACGCTTTATCGAATGTGCTGAGTCCAACACCAATGGCAAAGACTGGTAGGCCCTAGAGGAAACGAGCAGAAAATTACTCATAGAAACGAAAAAGTATGAACAAGCAAGGACGAAAAGTGTTGTAGTTATTTGTAACTTTTAGTTGAGTTTGTTAGTGATTTAATTTATAAGCTAACTTCCTTTCATTTGTAAGCTTTTTCGATACTAATAAAGCCTTTTGACGTTCATGGAGATCACATCAAGTTTCCTGGATGATCGCTTTCATTCATTTTCTCTAGTTTTCGATATTTCAATCGCGTGCTCTAACTTAACTCGGTAAGTTTTCAGAACAAGAACTTTAGTATGCACCTCTCTTGAATAACCTGAAAGTCCTATGAGCTGAGAATCACGAACTGCTCTGTAAACGTCAACAGGAATTATGGGTTTCTGCAGACAGAGAAATCGATGAATCCAACAAGAACTTGGGGGACCATGATCAAGTTCAACAGCTAAGCAGGATAAACACTTACTGTTAACATCATGTCGATTTCATTTTCTACTCGCCAGTTTAAGCAATCTAGCAGCTGCAATATCATAAAAGTACATCAAGATGAACACAAAATATGGATTCAAACTGTAAGAATAATAGTAAACCATGTCTAACCATTTTGTAGGCTTTGCTAACGTTCCAATCTCGCGCCTTCAGAAATCGCTCCAACGTTTCAGCTAGATAGCCTTGATGAACATTCTACAACCATACATAGAGATCATTCTGAGCTGTTTATACTTGATAAAATAGCTTAATAAACACAAACCAGTCATCCTGAGAAGAAAAGGAAAACTCATATCTTAAATCCATTTAAAACAGGATAAGTTCATCAGGCTGATTAACAGTTTGAGTTTCATCCCACAATTTACCCAACCCTAGACCCCAATTTCTTGAATCTTTCACAATGACTTGAACGATTCTAGGTTCGAATCACGAAAAAAGCTACAAACAGAATCACAAATCTCTCGAAACAAAAAATTCCAGGAAAGGATGATTGAAACTAAACCTTCCCTTTCTTCAAGCTCATGGGATTGGGGGAGGGGGAAGCAGAAATCCACTTCAAGAACAGGAAACTCGCAGAAAACACACAGATCGGAGCAAAAAACAGGGGAAAAAGAGAATGCGAACCTGAAAAGTGCACATCAATCGCTCCTCAACTGGCATTAAACAAAAACACGATTGAAAAAAAGAGAGAAAAACAAAAGTTAAATGAGTGGAGAAGAAGAAAGAAAAATTAGGCGCTAACCGTGATCCATCAAAGCTTGAAGCTGGCGGATCGCCTCCTGAGAACGGACCTCCATTTCGTCTTCCTTCTTCCTCTTCAGAATGCTCTATCACAGCATATATGAATTAAAGAACAGAGAAATTGGGTGTTTGTTCTTCACTGGAATTTAATTTTGAATAAATTTAAAAAAAAAATGGAAAAGAAAATTGAAATTTGTGTTGTTGTGACTCCTTACATGATATTAAGTACAGAGGACAAATACCGTCGTTGCATTTAAAGACTGAGAAGAGGAAAGGGAAGGGAAACAGACCCGTCAACACAGCGGCAGGTCAACGCCATGTCCCTCTCTCTCTCTCTCTCTCTCTCTCTCTCTCTCTCTCTGCGAGTCAGAGGAGAGAGAAGGACGTGGTTTCCTCTCAAAATATTCTACTTTTAAAAAAAAAAAATTTAAATACCTCTAATAGATTTTTCGACCCACACTTTTTATATTCAACTTTTAATAATAATATATCATTAAAACAAGTTTTATTATATTCCAAATTTTTAATGTTATTTTTTAAAATTCATTCCTATTATTAATTTTCTAAAAATAATTCATCCAAAGAAGTAGCATTAACACTCTTAACCTTTATAATCTCATTTAATTTTCCTAAAATATATGTTCTATCGATCTACAAAAAATAATTTACTTAATTATTGTTTAAAATGGTTTTTTTTATATATAAATAAGATTTTTTTTTTTTTTTTTTTTTTTACATTTGTTTTAATTATAATAAATTTAATTTGTTAACATTAATAAATAAATAAATAAATATTCCCATTATAAATTTTCGAGATTCTATTTTAGTTCATATTACCAATCAAGAAAAAAAAAATAAGGGAATAATTTTAGTCAAAGTCATTAATAATTTTTTTATCAAAATTTCAACATTACACCGTATTCTCTATTTTAGTTTTCAAATTTTCCAAGATTCTATATTAATGTTTGAATTATGTATAAATAATCATTTTAGTTAATCACTTTAATTATTTTAAAAAATAATTAACAAGAATCTAAATCAATATATGCCAACATAAACATTTGTTTAAACTTCCAGTAATAAGCTATTTGGACCCATATTAAATTTTCCATATAAAACTATCCTAAATGATTAAATTAAATTTTATTTCAAAATAAAAATAAAATGTTTTAAAATATCATAGTCTAAATTAATAAAAATATATCAAAAGTTTTAATAATACAATCCAATTGAAAAAATAAATAATAAAAAATCTAAAAAAAATACTCTTAAACTAAAAAAAAGTTCAAAATATATTTTTTCAGTTCGTTTGGAAGAAAATTATTAATATTTTATTTGAAACATTCCCTTAAAAAATAAGCGTATAAAAAATACATTTCAAAAGTTTCATTAATACTCGGATATAATTGAACATTCCCATCAAGATAATTTTAAAAAAAAAAAAAAAAATTGAACATTTTGTATAAAGGTAAAGAATATTAATATTATTTTTAAAATTTATGGGTATATTTTAAATTTTTAAAATGTTCGAAATGTATTAATGTAACTTTTTAAATATGAGTAAATATTTAGATGGGTTATCCATCCGGATATAATTTAAAGAAATAAAAGTATTTATCGTTTTTGAATGGTAAAATATTCAATTATTTTTAAAATTCTCATATATACAATTTAGCGATAAAAGGTCAAATATTCTACCAATTCTATATACATGTATTTTATATTGATCAGTGAATAAAAAAAATAAAATATATATATATTTTAGAAAAGTGAAGATAAAGTAAAAAATAAAATATATAATAAGATATTCCAATTTAATACAAAATGTAAAAAAAAAAAAAAAAGTAAAAAGTTTTTTTAAAAAGTGGAGATATGATGAATTTTACATAATTAAAAGGAATAAAGATGGGCAAACATGTCAAAAGGAGGGAAAATAAAAGAAAATAATAATAATAATAATAATTTGAGCGGATAGGAGGGGCCCACATTTTAATGAGTTATTTATTTACAAAATTAGACCTTTCCTTTTTGGTGATTTGAATTCAACGTCAAAATGGCTGGCTTCGTTTCTTCATATTCTATTTTAGTTTTGTAGTTTCTGGACTCTTCAACTTACCCTCCACATACCCCTTTTCTGGGGTACACGTGTCTCCACGCCACTTCCTCTTTATTTTTATATTTATATATAATTATTTTATTTCTCACCCCTCCAAATTTAATTTATGTCTAATAAAAAGTTTTCTCTATTTAAATTAATAAAAATAATAAAAATAAGCAGGTTGACTATGTACTTAGGGACTTAGCCATGTTGATATGTGCTCGGTTGCATGACACATTGGTAACTATGTTCGCATGACTAGATTATGAGTATATGTTAGGGATTAATACTCATATTCCTCTTGATTATGCTTATGGGTCTATCATGACGTGTAGTACCGAGGGAAAACACCCTCTTTTCATGACAACAATGTGGAATCTACTAGAGCTTTGCCAAATGAACTCAAATGATAATTATGCTTTCAGTGGTAGGGGACCGCACATACACTTAGATTGACAGATGATAGATCAGGGTGACACTTTTTCTACTAATCTACTAGGTCTTGCATAATCAACTAATCGATGCACGGAGTGCTAAATTAAGGTCATGTTCAAATGTTTTAACCATTATTTTACGATAGTTCTTCATTAAAAAAATGTAGACATATCAACCATGAAGGTTTAGGATTTATCCTCACACCATTTGGTTCACTCTACACAAAGTTAGGACTCGGAGAAAGTGGCTACTCACCTCTATGGATTTTTTGAAAAACGCTCCAAACTTGCTCTCGATCTAGTCGATACAAACCTCTGCTCCCCTCAACTTCTTCAGCAATATTGTTCCTCTTTATTTTTTAAAGGTAAAGAAATAAGACCCATATCACAACTTTTAGGGTAGAGGGAAAGTTTCTCAGTCAAAGTCAACTTACCAAAAAAAAATTGACTTCTGCTAACATATGAAAATGAAACCACTTAAATGTAAAAATAAAAAAAGTAAAAAAGTAAAAAAGTAAAAATGAAAAAATGAAAAAGAAAAAATAAAAAAAAATAGAATAAGAAAAAGTAAAAAAGAAAATAAGGAAGAAAACTAGAATTTGTAAAGAATAAAACTAAGATGATGCATTCCAAATGATTAGTATTCTTTTATTTTTTCCTCTTTCAAAAGGTAGAAAAGTCAGCTTTTTAATGGCTGCATTACTGGGATTATTGGCCACCACATATAAATTTGGTAAAAAATGAGAGGGGAGTCCAGTACATTTTTTTTTACCCTGGGTTGATTGGGCCAACCCAAAAATTTTTACAACTCAACCCTCTATTTTCGGTTAGATTTAGGTTGGATCATCTAGTGGTTAAAAATATATATATTTTTAATTTTTTTATTTATTTATCCACAATTTACCATTATTTAGATAAGAGTGTGAGTGTTTTAAATTATATAAATTATTAGTATATTTTATATATTTTTAATTGGCTCTGATCAGCACGAGGGTTTTACCCATGGATTAGAAACTGAACAGAGTCAATTTAGATTTAGAAAAATAAATCCAAACCAACCCAACCTTTATAATTCGAGTTGGGTTGGTCAGGGTTGTCGGGTTCTTGAGTTGAATGTACACCTTTAAAAAATGATGCTAAATTGTTTTTTTTAGCTATTCGGCCAAGGTATATATACATGAGACATTCTCCATTCCCATTCATTATCGGAAAACAATGCACCTAATATAATATGATTTGTGTATAAATTAAAATCATGGGTCTAATTAAATATGAATTAATGAACTACCGTGTATACATGTACCTATCCCCATAGGTGATCCTTTTAACATGCATGTAGATTGCAGGGTTACCAGAAGAGAGGTTTCGGCTATGATGTCAAATCCGGGCTGCTGGCTTGACTCAATCTTCAAAACCAGTATTAGATCAATTGCTTTAATGCTCAATTCTTGTACGTTAGAAGCTTAAATCCC
Organism: Cucurbita argyrosperma subsp. sororia; assembly: GCA_018691285.1. Taxonomy (NCBI): domain Eukaryota; kingdom Viridiplantae; phylum Streptophyta; class Magnoliopsida; order Cucurbitales; family Cucurbitaceae; genus Cucurbita; species Cucurbita argyrosperma. The sequence continues at coordinate 7,667,900 of CM031898.1, forward strand.
GCATTAATGGTAGATGAGAGTAGACGGCATAATGAAATCAAGTAATCAGTAAATCGCATACAAATTCGACTGCAAATTTTCAGTTTCCTCGTCGTTGTTCATGCCTTTCTGTTCTAGATTCCGTAGTCGCTGTTCTTATTTCTTTGATTTTGGTAGTGGATCTTATCGTTTTCAGCAGAAAAGGAAAACAAGAAATTTCAAAAGTGGAATTCCAACGTACTGGCTTCCACTGAGCAATTTCTGTTGCTGGAAGGAGGTATTTGTTCTCAAGATCAAGGATCGACGAGGAAGCACTACTTCGCCGGTGAAGATTTTCCAATTAGATCGAAGCTTAAGCAAGAATGAAGAGGAGAAATGGAACGAGTTGTTCGAGATCGAGCTAGGGATTGCGGTCGAGGAAAATTGGTTTCCTTCGATTTTCGCAAATCGAACCCCTGCGTTTACGTCGGGATCGGCGATAACATCGATTCCAGTATGGACGACTTACAATGGAATCTCGATTTCGCAGTTTTACCAATCTTCTATCGTCTAGTTTTCCCCGGCCCATGTGTATGTCCTCTCTCTCTCTGTTTCTTTCAGATTTAAAATAGCTTTCTTCCGTCCTGCTAGAACCCTAGAATCAGTAGAATTTGATGCGAAACAAAACTGATTTTAAGCAATTTAATGGCAATTAAAAGTGGGAATGTTTCAGAAGTTTGTTGATGAATGCTCTGCTCAGGTAGATAAGATTGCGTTCTGTGCATTTCAGTTCGATTTTGTGAACAATTTGACAATGTCACCAACTTTTTACAGGTTAAGGTGAAGGGCTGTGATGATTGAGAATGATATGCCAAGGTTAAGGTGAAGGGCTGTGATGATTGAGAATGATATGCAGGCCAATTGGCAATTCTTGATCTAGTAGGGAGCATCAAACCCAGGTCTGTCTCCTCTCTCTCAACAAACAACCTAATCATCAGTTTCAAAACCCAAATCTCATGCAATCATGAGTTTATAAGTAATGCAGTGATCTCTATTGGTACGGAGCCTTGTGAAGAAATCAAAAGCAAAGTTATGAACTTATGCTCAAAGTGGACAATATCATATCAATGTGTAGGTCGTGGTTTCTAACTAAGTGCGAAGATTTCTGTGATGTGAAAATCATATACGAAGGAAAGGAATCCACCTACGAAATGAGTGAGTTGTCCTCCTTGGTCGTATATTCCCTCATCTCCGAATGTAAGCAGCGGCAGCAACAGCAACATCCAATTCAAGAACATCAGTGGTTTCTTCTCTTGGAGAACATCATCTTCATGTCTCCTGATCCACTGATGTTACGTTAACAGACAGCCTTGAATTCACTTTACAGTGAACTGTACTGAAGCTTTAGATGTCAAAAGGTACATACAATAACTTATGCAAAGTGAAAATTGAAATCGTTGACAGGCAAAAACAAGTACAATTCATCAACCCATCTATCAATAACTTTACTTCTTCGACTTCATCATGAACAGGCAGAATGATTCGAACCCATCTTCTGAGAGGAACGTGTCTGTGTCTGTGTCTGTGTCTGTGGCGTGAACCATATTTTACTAAAAGAAATCAAACTCGAGATAATTATCAGATGATTTGGAATCAGGAGCAGGTCTGGTAGCCATCACTGCTTTTCCACTGACTGGAGGTGCTGGTGATGGTATCCTCTCGATCTCAACAGGCTTCGGTACGTCTGGTGGCGAAGCACATCGTATCAACGCCCAGTTAACACCTTCAAAGAACGGGTGTTGCTTGATCTCAGTTGCCCCTCTTTTGTAAGCTAACCTATGCTGTGGTTCCTTGACGAGCAATCCCCTGATGAGATCCCTTGCAGCAAAACTGACAACTGGGGATTCTGGAAACCGCAATGGCTGACCAACGACGTTGAACAACGTCGCCCGATTCCCAGATCCTTTAAAAGGAGTTTTACCAAACAACAGTTCGTATAGGAAGATTCCAAAAGTCCACCAGTCGACAGCACTTCCGTGACCTTCGCCTTTAATGATCTCGGGTGCCAAGTACTCATGTGTACCAACAAATGACATTGACCTCGCCTCCGTCGGCTCTGCAATCAGCTCTGGCAATGGTGTTACCTGGTTACCTATTTCAGTCTTGGGTTTTCTATCCTTCTTTGACTTGCTAGAGAAAAGTCGGGGAGTAAAACACGACGTGGGAACTACACAGGATGGCTGGATGCAGGAAGGCTCGATACAAGCTGGCTGGGCACAGTAAGCTGAATTCTTTCGTAAGGGTTCGGACTCAGAACATGAGCCCTTCACTAATGTTGGACTAACAGCACATCTTAAGGAAAGATCGAAGTCTGAAAGCATAATGTGTCCGTCTTCCCTCACAAGAACATTCTCGGGCTTAAGGTCCCGATATACAATCCCAAGCATGTGAAGATACTCGAGTGCTAGGAGGACCTCCGCTACGTAAAATCTGGACCAAAATATCATACCATTAATAAGCTTTATGCAGGTCTTCTAACATGTAAGACTAAACCTTAGAAATGTAATGCTGTCTTATGCTCAAAGCTTAATATTATCATAGAATCACATGTATTAACTGTTTCTTCTACTTGTAAAACAGGGGCCACTATCTCTCCAAAAGAGAGAAATGATGCTGGTAGTCTATGGAATCATGGGAAATCAAAAGCAATTGAACCATTATATGCAAGTCAAACAAAATTGAAAGAGACATTCATAGAGTTCGAAGCATCGAACATACTTCACCGCTTGTTCGGGAAAATACTTCCCCGGCTGTCTCTGCCTTAGAGTGTGTAAGTCTCCCCCAGGGCAGAACTCCATCACCAAGCATGAGAACTTGTCAGTCTCAAAATGTGTATACAATGTAGGAAGGAATGGATGATCAAGAGACTGCAATATTTCTCTTTCGGTCTGAGCACGAAGCAACTTCTTCCGACTAGCCAGAGACCCTTTGTCCATAACCTTCATTGCAAAATAACACTTGGTGCCACTCAATTCCGACAAGTAGACACTTCCGATATCGCCACAACCCAGTCTCTTCAATAGTCTAAAATGGCCTAATCCCAACATCCCATCCCTTGCACGTACAGCTTGGATAGCCTCCCATCTCAAGTCATTTGATTTGTGAGGCTTGCTGATACTACTACTAAAGCTGCTACAGGTGCTTTCATCACTGATATCGCTACTCGTACTTCCTCGACATATACTACTCTTGCCACTTTCGACCATCTCAACACGGTCACTAACTTTCGCGCTCCCACTAGTCTTGGCAAGACTGTTTGTTCCATCATTGACTTTGGCAGAAGCAGAACTATCCTTCCCACTCCCACATTCAGATGTTTTCTTCTCAAGATCTATAGAGTTCAAGGAATTTTCATTGACTTCCTGATTACAAGACTCAGTAGATCCTTTAGGATTCAAAGTAGAGGATTTGGTTTTCGATGAATCAATCAAAGCAGAATGATTCAAGAATCTGTGTGTTGAGTTTGATACATCTCCTCCAGAAACAACTGAAGGTAAGGATTTAAGATCACTAGCATCAGTCGATTTAACAGTGGTTATCCCCTTAGTTTGCTTTGCAGAAGGTTTCAAACTCGTCTTTGAGGCCATCAGAGATAACAAAAAGAGCTTTAGAACAAACCAGATTTGAGAAAATTCATTAATCAGCAGCTTCAGCACACACTATCAAGAGCTCTCCAGTCTGTCTTTTGGTCTTCCATCTAGAGAACGATGTCCTAAGAACATGTCATCCAAGGATTTAGCAAAGCAAAATCAAGATGAATATTCAGTCAGAGACAAAGCAGAAAGCAGATATCATAGACAAGACAATGAAGAAGTGAAGAAAAAACATGAAAACAGACAGAAAAAAAACAAGAAACCAAGGATTCAGACAGATTCAAACACTCAGTAACAGTACAGAAGTCATCAAGAACCCTAGCCAACAAACTAGAATCAACTCAGAACCTAAAACCGCTTCAAAAAGGGTGGGGGGAGAGAGAAAAGAAACCCAGGATCTTGAAATCTAACCCTCAAGCTTAATCAGTGAAACCCCAGAACAGATCCAAGAGAAAAACGCAACCCCAGATGCAAAAACCAGAAGAAGAAGAAGAAAGAAGAAAGCAAAGGATTAAGAGGGGAAATCAAGAGCAGAACGAAGAAGAAGAAGAGAGAAGAATACCCAAATTGAAGGGGATCGTGGTAGAGAGCGTGGTTGGTTTTGGTGCAGAGCTCGAGTCCTTGACAATGGAGAGAGAGAGGGGGAGAGAGAGAGAGATGAGGAGAGAGAAAGAGAGAGTCGAAGCTAAAAAGAAGAGGGGTTTTTGAGAAAGGCAATAATTCAGCATCGGTATTTTGTCCAGGAACTAAAGGGGTCCGAATCACCAAACGACTGATGTCCAGCAGCTGTCTGTCATGCCTCCAAACCAAAACCCTCCATTTCTGTGAGTGAAATCATTATTAACCAAACCCTTCATTTCTCTCCCTTTATTAAAAAGCTTCCCTTTTTCTTTTTCTTTTTTCTTTTTCTTTTTCTTTTTCTTTTCCTTTTCTATTTCTTTCTATCCAGTTTATATATAAAAGATATTATGGGGCCTATAAACTTCACTTATCCAATTCCCTTCCTTCACAAAAGAGACTCTTTTTACCTTTCTTTTCTATTCTTTTTAACTCCAATTTCTTTTTACTTCCTTTCCTCTAATTTCCATTCAATTATAACTTTAATCCTTCCATTTCTTTTTTTCTTTTTCTTGTCAACCTTAAAAAAAAAATCCTTAAATTTTTTTTAATTATTATTAAGCCTTTTAATTTTTAAAAAGTATTGATTAGGTTTTTAGCATATTTAATATTTAGAAAAAATTAAAAATTTTATTGAATTGTACTTTCATTTTGAGTTTGGTAGGATCTTAAAATTTTAAAATTTTGAAATACCAACATATTTAACACCAAAAAAAAAAAATTAAGTCCCAATCAAAATTTTTTAGCTTTTAAAAATTAAGCTTATAAATATCTTGTTATTTAAAAAAAAAAATTAAAACCAAACCTATATTTTTAAACTATAAAAATAGTTTTTTAAAAATTTTGAAATTTAAGCTAAAAGATTAGAAAACTATAAAATGATATTTAATCCTAAATTATAGTTTACCACATCTATCATATTTAATATTTTATTATAGATAAATATTGTCTTCCATTACGACTTAATATTACATATTATATTGTAATTATAGACAAATATCTTGTATATATTTATTGTTCTTTCAATTTACTCACTTTCCATTCATTGTTATTTTTATATCCAGTAATTTTTATTGATTTTCTCCAGGAATATAAATAGAGAAGTTTGGTGGTTTTAGCAAATATTTCAAATATTTTAAAAAACTAACCCGAAAGAAGTCTTTTTAACATTTTTCAAAATTCAAAATTTTATTAGGACTAATTTGATTTTAAAAAAAAAAAAAAAAATGGGAGGATGAATTTATAATTTCGTACATTAATTTAAATAATAGAAATATGGAGATATTTTGTAATTTATATTTTGACACAAGTGAAAGTAGTTTGTTTTGGTTATCCATTAAAAATATGTACTTTTTTTGCAATCCATTTCTGGAAATTAAAAGGATATAAATTACGAAATCTACGGTAATATTAAATAGTTGGATTTTTCCCTCTTTTTTTTTTTCTTTTTTTTTTTTTAATTACTTAATTAAAAAATTGGTATAAATAGTTATATTCAAAATTGCACACGCTTGGTAGGACAACCGGAATTTTAAAATAATTTTTATCTTTTAAAAATTTAATTATCCTATTTCTTCTAATGCAAACACAAAATATCTAATCAAACTTAAAAGGAATAAATAAATCTTTCAAACAAAATAAATAAAACTATTAATTCATAAACAAAATTCCTAAATTATAAGCGTTCGGTTGGGTTGGGTTCGTTTACATATAATATCGGCTTAGGTTTGATATATTTTCCCCTTTTAAGAAACAAACTAGTTCTGTTCGATTTATGCACTTGTCCCATTTGTAGCCGTAAGTTGCTTGGCTTGCAGCAATCACACGCCACACCTCTCTTGAGCGTGTTCGTTCGCATGTTGCTCGTCGTTTGCTGTCTCCCGTTGCTCCCACTCTCACTCTTAGTCAAACGCTTTACTAATCAATGAGATTAACTACTCTGAATCTTTCTTTTTAATCGACGGCTCAATCCAACTCTAGTAAAAAAATAGAGGGTTAGCTAACACTTTAACAACATAGAGGGGTCATATGATGAGTCAAATGTATCAAAGAAGTAGACAATAATGATAGATGATATACATATTAGATGGGTAATACAAAAATATAATCAAAATATTTTTTCAAAATAAAAATTATAACGATAAAGACCGAACTAAAGTTGACTTAATAAAATATAACATTAAAAAGTTTAATGCCTTATGCACAAATACGGACTCAACTTAAGAACTAGATTTTCTATAGTCCTAGATCGAGTCGAGTTCGTTATCATAAGCATGTTGACACCACTTTAAAGTAAACGAAAAACTCATATATTTTAAGAAATAACTAAGTTTTACATGGATTGCCACTTTAAAATCAAACGAGAAAACTTTTAAAAATAGGAAGTTTCATAAAGAATATCTCGGACTATTACACTCCCTTGTGATCTTTATTAGTGGCAGTAGCCCATTGATGTGCATGGGAGTTGAATTTTTTTGAGGTAAGAGCAAGTGCGTGCAAGAGCCGTGTGCTAGAGGGATCGGTAGTTACCATGAAAACGGTTTATATATAGAATTCTATATTCTCTTTTAGATTTGATTTGAAACGGGTACCTCGTGCAAAACTTAGTTATTTTCTGAAACGTACACGTTTGCAACCTACATGTTTCTATTCTTCCACTTTAAAACGACACGAACTTGGAGTGATTTAGAGTTTAAAAAGGGGAGTGGAGTTTGGATAAGATGGTAGAATTAAATGCGTAAAAATGTAGGTGAGAAGGATGGATGAGATACACAATTTGGTGGTGGTCCAAATGAATAAAGGGATTAGAAAGGAGAGAAGGAAGGAAGAAGAGGGAAGTGGGCATATATTGATTTGTGGCTTAATGTTGGTTGGGAGTGTGAAATGAGGGTTGCATTTGGTAGCTGTGTTGGGGAAGGAGAAGGCAAGGAGGCCCCTCATGGCCCCTTGTCGATGGGACAACGCATCCCATTTGGATCACTTAAACCCCATATCACATGTGCTTCCAACACACTATGCCATTAGGATATATACCATAAAAGGGGATTCCAATATGATGAAGAACACCAAACAAATGAACACCAAACAAAGATGCAAATCTTCCATAGAATTGCCCTAACAATAAAGGCCCATTGGGTGCCTTTTCTCCTAACCTCGCTTCTTCGATTGGGTGATGTTTCCCCCGAGACTGTACTTGAGGTTAGGACTCACCATGTTGTCCCACTTGATTTGTGAGAGTGTTCTTGAGGTACCACCTCAACTCCAAGTACTTGACATCGTTGCGAAGCCTAACGCGACACAAAGTCTGTGCACAAAGTCGACAAGCCTAAAGCCTAGGATTAACCTTGGTCATCTATAGATCAAGGATGCGATGAGAGACTACAAGTACCTTGTTTACTAGGTATATTTTTATAACTCGCTCCGTTCTACTTTTCCTTTTCAAATCCATGGAGATGTTGGTCGAAGTGATGGGGTGCCTAGGAACTTAGTAGTTACAGAGGAATGCCAGCTTGTGGCTGTCTGTAGAGTCCATGAGTTCACAGTTTACATTTCTTTTTACACCGTGTATCCCTACCCCATACCCCATTTTAAAAGTACACCAAACACGTATACTTCTTTTCTTTTTACACCGTGTATTCCACTGTACTAACTTATATTCTAAAGTTTCAATTCAAGTGAAATTTATGGTGATTTTTCTTCTGTCTTCTCTTACCTTCGTCATGCATTACATAATCTACGAGTCACATTCGGTATTTTGGCGCCTCGAAATTCGGATGATGATATTTACAATTTGAATACTCACGACTATATCCTCGTAATACAATAGAACTGTATCTAAAAATTAGGATGAAAGAGAAAAATAATTGGAAGTTTGGAGAGAGTATCATAAAAGGGTAGAAAAATTGTGTATTGAGTATGGAGAAGAATATATATATATGTTTTAAATAGAAAAATTATGAACAAATTTAAAAAGCTTCCTTTTTTTTTCTTATTTTATTTTATTTTAATTTAAAATAATAATATAATAATGATATCAATGACCACATCTTAAATTTGAGTTTCTTTTTTTTTTTTTTTTTTGATAATAATAGTAATAATGGTAATAATAGTAGTAATGATGAACAAATTTAAATTTCTTTCCATTTATTTTTAAAATAATAATTAAAGGTCATAAGTTTTAAATTTGTTCCTTTTATTATAACATTGTTTTATTTAAAAAAATAACTACAAGGGTAAGTACACGTGTCATAGTTTGATTGGTCCATGATGCCAATTCAGCTATCATGTCATAAGGTCGAGTACTTTCTACTCCATTTTGTTTCGGCTATAACTCATCTATTTTAATTCTAATTTAGGTGATTCAAAAAGTGTTAGAATGGTCATTAGGGGTGTACGTGATCTGGGTTAGGTTAAAGGATTTTTTTGACCCAATCCAATCCAAAAATTTTCACAATCCAACCCAACCCAACCCTCTATTTTCAGGTTGGGTTGTGGAGGGGTCAAAATTTTTTTTTTTTTAAAGTTTTATTTATCCACAAATTGTAACATATTAATTATGACCTTGATAGTCGATGTCCTTAGAGAGGCCGAGGTACCACTCTAGTAAACCTGTTAATACGAAAAGATTCTTAACATAATTTCTATATTTTTATTTGGCTCGAGTCAACTCGAAGGTTTTATCCACGAACCCGAAACCGTACCAATTCAGTTCAGGTTCAGAAAAATGAACCCAACCCTACCCAAAATGCTAATCCAATCCAACCCAACCCTTATCGTTCGGGTTGGGTTAGTTTGGGTTGTCGGGTTGAATGTACACCCCTAGTCGTTATTCCCAACTTTACACCATGGACACTTCAAAATTTTGAAGTTATTAGTAGTTAAGAACATGTTTGTTATCATCAAAACACCAATTAATGAAGTAATTTGAGATTAAGGGCGAACAAGTCAATAAGGTTGATTTTTTATGATCCCGAAATTCTTTTAATATTTAAATTTAAAGGTGTTCTTGATTTTGGCGTTTTAGCATTTGTGCAAATCCATAAGAGTTGTTAGATTGAGTAGCATTTTCATATCCTAATGTCTTCCTATCTACGAATTCAAACCTATTTAAAGTCGAATCAGCAAAAAAAGGATAAGTGGATAATGGTTGTCATGTAGACCTTTGAACTCGGTTGAAGTCATATGGATTGATCCTTTGAAAAGATCTATTTGAAAACAGTATGTGAATATTTTAAATATGCTATTTGAAAAGATCTTAGTGTAAATGCACACAACACAAAGAATTTCAAAAGATAATAATGGTAAAAAAAAGGACATGTTTGTGCCATAGGATTAGGAATTTACCTGTGTGCCCACATACTCCTCGCCATATAACACTCGTTCGCCATATAACACTCGTGTGCCCTCCACTCTAACCCTATTCGTAAACTAATCAACAAAGATTAGGGTCTACTTGGTACACAAGAAATAGTTGTCACCCACAAGTAACTTTATGAATCATAGGATGTACATTATCGAGGTAGCCTCAATTATGTTTAGTGGGTAGTAATAGCATTAATAATCCGAGGAGGATGTATGAATAGGTAGTCTACTGTTCTAGCTTGAAAAGCAACGAATAGGTAGTTATTGTTTCTAGACAGGTAGCCCACTGTTCTAGCTTGAAAAGACAACAAACATGTTATTATTCCTAGACAGGTAGTTTACTGTTCTAACGTGAGGAGGGTGTAAGAACATGTGGATTATTGATTCAGTCAGAAAAGGCGAAGTGATAGGCAAATGTTACTTGACACTCCTAGAATAATCTCCCAAGTATAACTTAGTAGGTAATTAGGTGTGGAGAATGAATATTACTCCAAGAGCAAAGGACTCCTTCCTACTTAAAGAAAGTACTTTGAGGCCTTTCCATGGGCCACACTGAACCCGAGACGCTGATGACAGACTTAGATAAACGTAAAATATAGAGTTAATAGTATCTAAAGCTCTCAAGATATGAACACCAAAGGGGATAAAATACTTCAAAGAGGAGTTACGTGTAGGGTTTTAGTATATAAGAACTTGAGAAGGGTAGTATAAATGTTGAGCCACATAATTGGCTAAACAAGGAGCACATGGCTTCAGATTTCGTGTATAGGATTAAGTTTGACGATATCTACAAGTAGATTGGGTACTGAATATTTTAATACCCACTCTTGTTACACCTTCTTTTTCAGGTGATCGATAGATCACTGACCATGGTGAGGGATGCGTCGAGCCATGGGGTTGCAGAAGGGACTGTCGACCTGAGTCTCATGTCTATTTGTATGTCTTTTGGAAAAAAGAAAAAAAAAATCATGATAAATGATCATTGTAATTGAAATTGCATGTGTGTGCATGTAAATATTTAACTTGTTTTATTTTTAATGTAATATTTGTCTTAAAGTATGTTTTGTTTTAAACATGAAAAAATTTACCAATATTTTATCTCCGTGTCTACGTAATGGTCTACTTTTTGAGGTAGGGAAAGACGGGTCTTTACAGTTTTGTGACTCCAATGAAAGGCATTCTGAGATTTGAACGGAAGGGCAAGTTGAGTGTCACGGTCATGCATGTCCAAGGTGTGTTGTCAATGGCCGCATGACAGATATCTCGATGTTGCTTGTCCAAGATGTGTTGTCCATGGTTGCATGTCCATTTCAAACCTCTCTTACATGCTTTCATCCTAGATAGGTCTTTACCATTTCATATGAGTCAATATGAGGGTATATGACCGTTCACCAAAATCGTGTCTACACGTGTAAGAGCTAAAATGCCCCAAAATGTACTATAGGGAGATATGACTAGTTGTCAACTTTTTCCTACCCGATAGTTATATGCACTAAGTTGTTGATGTTGCATTTTTGCTTACATTCCCATAAAACACCATTTCCAATTTCTCAAATCTTGCTTTTAAAACTCTCTTTCGAAATCTCTCTATCCTCGTTTTCTAAAACTTTCTTCTTGAACCGGAGCCAGAGCATCGAGCATACGTCGTTTGGCCGTAGGCTATGCAAAAATGAATAGGCTTAACTCACTTGTTGCTGGGAAGTGAGTACCACACAATCGTAAGTCCGCTGCTATCAAAGTGCGATTGTGACAATGAACCCTCACGTTTCATTGGACCTTTCGAAGAGACCGAATTAGACTACGTGGCGTATATACTAGCTCTTCCGATGTCCCTCTAATCGGTACACAACGTATTCCACATGACACGCACTCAAACCGTTGCAGCCCAACGCAGAGTCGCACAAGCGCGACCCACGACCCTCGCCCCAAACCTGCAATCCAACGTGCATCTTGACCCGCGTGTCCACTCCGTGTACCCGGCTTGATCTGGAATTGAGATTCGTTCGCGCCGCTTGTGACCGAACCAGAGCCCGAACCACTTACTCAACCCGTAGTCCGTTCCTCACTCGAGTCGGCTCCAGACCTCGGCTCGCTCCCAATCAGTTTCCTGCTCCCGACTTGACGACTTTGCTCGTTTTTTTTTTTGGCGTATTCAGCTTGGCTTTGACCTATTTGAAGTTTCAGGACCTTTTCCGAGCAATTTCGGTCAATTTAGGTTATTTTTGGGGTCAAAAAGTATAATTAGTTGATGCTGATGGATTAATTGGATGGTATATTATGCCTAACTCGATGTGGGTCAGATATATTAAATTGGACTTTAAAAGGAGTGGATTCGAACTAATTTTAATATTATTTAGTGGTTTCGATCTAGGTCAACTAAGTGAGCAGATTGGTTGAACGAATTGGTGATGTATGACACGTGTCTCGTGACCCCTACATGTGTATGATTGTTATACTATGTATACTATGCTATGCCATGTCATGGAATTATACTATGCTTTCGATGATATGATGAAAGACATGATGAGTATTATGTATACACAATTCATTCGTATGTACGTTATGTCATGAATGAAAGGAAGCACAATTTGTAAGCTAAGAGGACCTCATGCATTTTATGATGTCATGTATGCATTCTAGAGACTTTCTCGTTATGTTTAGTGCAGATGCAGACCTTCATTATTTATGTTTGCTAAGATATCATGCATGTCCTCTCCCTCTGTAAGGTTTGGCAGTGCATAAGCGCATTAGCCCAACGAGCTTAGTCTAAGGGTACAGGATATAAGTCTGCTTGGTGGGTCCATATACGCGTCAATGGGCCATGTGTGGAGAAGTACCACACATCTAACCCTGTCAAGATTAAGAGTTCAAGACCATGCTATTACATTTTAAAAAGAATAGAGTTACTTATTGATGGTTTGTGTATGCATTTCCTGACTCCTAGAGTTATTGATTATTTCTTAAAATACACGCTATTTTCTATAATGCAAAAGTAAGACGCCCCTAAATGGACGAAGCGATGTTGTGATGGCCATTGAAGCTAAGTTAGAATAGTAGTATTCATCCTTTTCTTTTAGTAGTGTTTGTAGGTTGCTCCACACGTTCGTTGTTGCATTTGAACTTATATTAATATTTTCTTTTACCATGAACATATAAGTCCAAACCTTCGTTTTTAATGAATTTTCTATACATATTAATTATGTCATGCATGTAATAACGTCTATCTAAATTTATTTAGAGCAAAATCTACCAAATCTAGGCTGATAGATGGCCTCCTTCCTCGCTGCTAAGGGTACTTGTATAAAGGATCAATTAGAGAAGAAGGTAAGACATATTAAACAATAGTTTCCACTTCATTGACAGTCTATAACGGAACATCAAACTCAACCTTTTCACTTCATTTATTCAGTCCAAAACAGACACCATGTAAAGAATTAATTTCTATCGTAATCATTCAGTCGAAGTCGAAGTCGAAACTTCCGAACTGCGTGCTCGACTGGTTCGTCTCCACCTAATACAGAGCGGATCGGATGAACACATTATACACAGAGTTCTCCAGCTTGTATGATATATCGCAATACTACAACCGAGTGTTAGTCATGCCAGAACAAGCTTTCAAGAACCACGGATTGGCCTGCCTATTGAAGCAAAATTATCAGAATCAAATCAGTTGGAAGCTAAATAATGATAAAGTGACCCACAATGAACCAACCTAACTTTCAACAACAGTTTTTAAGGCTTTTGGGTGAAGTACAGTTTCATATATTATAAATGAAATACATCATCAGAATAGATTATCAAAAGCAGAAATATGTTCAACTGGTTCTACCGCCAATTTAATTCAAACCTAATATACCACGCAACGCCATGTTAAAACTTGCAACTCTGTAAAAGTGATTAAAGTTCTAGAAGGATTGTAACAATATGCCTTTGAAAAAGTTAGTCATAGAGATTGTGTGAGATCCCATATTGGTTGGGAAGGAGAATGAAACACCCTTTATAAGGGTGTGGAAACCTCTTCCTAAGAGACGTGTTTTAAAAACTTTGAGGGTAAGCCTGAAAGGGAAAGCCTAAAGAGGACAATATCTGCTAACGGTAGACTTGAGCCGTTATAAATGGTATCAGAGCCAGACACAGCTGTTCCCCGAAGGAAGTAGATACGAGGCGGTGTACCAGCAAGGACGCTAGGTCCCGAAGGGGTGGATTTGGTGAGGGTCCCACATCAATTGGAGAAAGGAACAAGTGTCAGCGAGGACGCTGGGCCCTGAAGGGGGTGGATTGTGAGATCCCACATCGATTGGGGAGGAGAACGAAACACCCTTTATAAAAGTGAGGAAACTTCTCCCTAGCAAACGCGTTTTAAAAACCTTGATGGTAAGCCCGAAAGGAAAAGTCCAAAGAAGACAATATCTGCTAGCGGTGGACTTGGGTCGTTATATATTTCATGCTTGACTATAACCCAAGTAATAGTAATTGCAGGAAGGAGGAGCTTGCTAGAACTCTCTTTTTTTTTTTTTTTTTTTTTAAGGATATGAGACAGAATTCCATATTTATTTGTGTGAGAGAGAAAGTATAAACACAAAGGGCAAAGAGAGTGGAAGGAAAAGGAATATGTAAGAGTTGGTTCTAACCAAAACCATTGAATATGTAAGAGCGGATTGGCAGGACTCGTGGATTATTTGATTGAACTTCAAGCTCTCACTAGAACACCCACGAGCATAATGGAACGAACGATCACTCTCCCAAGCCCCATATTCATTTTTCGCCTAGTTTTGTCGAACCTTAAGCAAAGTTTGTCTTCACTAACACACAACTTGTGCGGAATCCAAGCTTGTTGGGCCATACGCACTGCCCGTACGTGCATATTCAATCATTTTCGACTTAATCGACTTGCCTCTACATTAGGCCAAGACATTCAGCTCGACCTTGGCTTTACTCAGGGACAAGGTATCTCAATGCAACGCCGCATCTTAATGCTCATCTTAGATCCCAATTGACACGGACTTCATGACATGATGTCATCTCAAGTACTAGGATGTCATCAGCCATCATAGCTCACTTGGTCTTGCCCATAAGAAACAGGCCCATGTGTCGTTCATAATATCAAGACATACTGAAAATTCATCCATCTGGGTTATATCAAGGCATTGGACCCTCCTGTTTCCATACTAGTTCACTTACGAAATCCGTTCCGGATAGCAGGTGCATAATCCAACCTTCGACACATGGGAAGGGGAACCATGTTGGCATACTTGTGTCATTCAACACTGTTCTTGAAAAACCTATTTCATAGGAAGTCGCCTGAGGCACTTGTCTCGCGACACTCACCCCTCACTATCACACACGCATGTGCCATAAGGTAGCTCGCTTAGACCACAAGGCCCAAGGGTGGGGGACAACTGACACCATGCCTCCCCCTAAGATATATTTTGAGACATTTTTGGTTTGGCAAGTGTACACATGATTTTGGCGAACAAACATACGGTGTCGTGGAGCGTCCGTTTGGTGTTCAATTAACACCAGATTTGGCGAGTTTACATATTTCATATGAAAGGACTTGACTCCAGAACCGCATGCCCAAATTCCCTTCAGAACCTCGACTTTCGAGGTTAAGGCTTGGGGCCCTACCCAGCCCTTCAACAAGCTCTGATATCATGTCGACATTGTTGCCTCTCTTGCCTATGTCTCGGCTTAGCTTTCATGCACATCTCTGTGGTGTGTTAAATAATGCACTGTCCTCATCGGTCACATCATGGCATTCATCTTGTCTAAGGCATCGCATAGTCAACTGGGCGTTGTGTCGCCACTTTGCTTGTTTGCCCATGAGAATCACAACCTACTCTCTTCATAATATGATTGTGACACTCAGAACTGTTTCCTAGACCCACAATGGCCATTATGAATTTTTGGTGGTGCCCTTTCAGCCCCACGAACGCCCCCGCAATACTCCAATCCCTAATGAATCGTATGTTCAAGCCATTCCTCCTAAGATTTATGCTAGTATTTTTTTATGACATTTTGGTAGTCTTGGTCTTCATTCCCACATCACTTAGATGATTCGTTTTTTTAGCAGTTGAAAGACAACCACCTTAGCAGTTGAAGGACAACCACCTATATGCCAACCTTAAGAAATGTTAATATGTGATGTTACGATGGCCTATTCCCACCAACCTAAAGGAGCTAAAGGGATTCCTTGGTCTCACAACTTAGTACTAGGATTTGTGGCCAATTAAAGGGCAACGTTAGCTCTTTAATTAGATCTTCTCAAGAATGGCGCTTTTATTAGAAACAAAGGAGCTATTGAATCTTCCATTTATTTATAATAAAGACAAATGCATCGGAAAAGGATTGGGGCGGTTCTCTCCCAAAATGATCGCCCAATTGCTTACTTCAGCCAAAAAAAACTATCGAATACAGGCTAGGCATACAAAAGTTAATGGCGATTGGGCTATCAATTTAAAAGTAGCGACCCTATCTGTTGGGCAAACATTTATATTCAAATGGATCAACAGTCATCGAAAGGCTTACTCGAGCAGAACACCATCAAACCGAACCTTGAAATTCAATACAAACCAAACCGTGAAAATGAAGTTATTTACATCCTATCTCGAGTCTCTTTCAAAGCCAACTACTAGTTTTTGTGGTTCCTCACATTCTGAACGTAGAAATTGTAAAGGGGTAAGTTTTCTGTGACCAAAAGTTGATCGAAATCTTCCAAAAACTTCAGGAAAACTCAGATAGTGCATATGTATACTCTACAGCACGACACTCTTATACAAGAACAGGTAAGTCAGCTCGAAACATTCAAGAGTTACTTAAAATCATACGACAACTAAGTATTGGGAAAGAATTTGGGGTTCCTTCGAATATACAAGCATTTCACTAGAGATTCATATTGGTCGATATGAAAATAATGTAAAGTTAAAAGAGACACAATGTGTGACTTGCTAATGCAACAAAACTTATCAACCTCACCGGCAGGGTTGTTGCAACAAAACCTATAGATCGGGTCCCTTCTTCTGTGTTGCTATGCTTTTATGCTTGTATGGACGAGTCTTTACAAGAGAATGGCCCTCTTGGAAGGTTGGAACTTATTTTGTAATTTGTCTGCAAGGCTCTTTTGGAAAGTGGAATATAACTTAAGAGGGAGACTCACCATGCACACACTCGATCAAGATGAACACAAAGAAATAGGAGAGAGAAAATGCAAGGAGAAATATTGATGACTTCAAGTATGTACACCAAGATAGAATACAGAGAATGAAATAGAACATTTTAAAGCTTTGTCTAATGGGGTCTGGTTTCAGTTTACTAAATATAGCTTTAACAGATTTAACGACCTACAAATTATCTACCATATCCCAACAGATTTAACCACCTACCACCTATATATCTCTACCCCGTCTTTACTATTGAATCCAATATTTCATTTTTAAAATTCCATTCTTCAAATAATTCACTTTTCAATTAAGAAAATGGTAATATTTTTCCAAAAATAAAACATATATAGGAAATTTTTTTAAAAAAATAAACTAGAACTACGAGAGATAAACAAAGTCATTCTTACTGTTGCCGTTTTCTTCATCATCACCACTGCGACTCTTAAAGAATGGCGTCAGGTAGTTCCTATTCAATGAAGTAAATATCGTAGAGCTGAGGAAAAAAGAGGCATTTTAGCGATGTATCCCCATAAACAGACAAGTCTGAAAATGAAAGACGGATATTAGATGTCACCTCTCATGAAACTCTTTAAGTTTCCTTTTGGTCTTATTCCTTGATGATCCTTCCTCATTATGAGTAATGTAGCCATGGCTTACATCAGTACTCTGATAGAAAGAGGGAACAAAAGATTAAAAGGTCTCTAATACTGCCCGGTTATCATGGTTAATTCGAGAAGTATACAGAAATTAATGCATGAACCTTCCAGCTTAAACACCCAAAAATATCAAATAATTTAATAATGAGAGTTAGAAGAACCCTTGAACAACTTTTTCGTTGGATATTACATCTCTTTTGTAACTTTCAATTATCAATGAAATTGTCTCGTACCAAAAGAAAAATAATAATAATAATTGAGGAAGAAATGACATTACAAGTCTCGCTCTAATACCAAGTTAAATCACTGTCAAACCTAAAAGCTTAAATCAATGTGTTACAATAAATTTAATCTTTTTAACTTTAACAATTCATTGTGTCGGTAAAACTTAGACCTCAAACTTGGATTTTGCAAGGTCTTCCTCGGATTAGTTCTATAGAGGTTTCGGCCTCTTTTAGGTTTTCCAGGGTCTTTTTGAGGAGCTCTTAACCCGAAAGAATCGGAATTTCTAAGAATTGGCTAGAGAAGTGAGGATAATTCGAGCGTTAGAGGGCTTCCCTTGCTCGCTCTAACGCTCATTTATACAACAGCGAGTGGAGTGCATAAGCCCCTATCCATTAGTAATGAAAAAAGGGGTTGAGGGGATTCATATATGTTGTTCAAGTTGATCAGTTTCTGATCTACGGTCCCTCTGAGCGAGGGGTTAGGCAAGTAGTATCCAGCGCTGGTGTCGAAGGTTTAGCCCAGCCCAGTGAATCAAACAATAATTGTTTTGTATGCTCTCTATTTTCTCTCAAATTCCCTTTCCCTAAATTTACAGGCTGAGTAGACCAACCATGCAAATCCCAATCCGTAAACACTAGCAAAACTGTCCTTCAAAAGGCCCCCTTCATCCCGAGGAAATCTCCAAAACCATTTCATAAACAAGGAAGTCTACCTTTTTCACTATGAGACCCTCTTGGGGGGTGGTCGACCCAACTCCATAATCCTGGGTGGAGCATTTTTATTGGGTGCAAACCTTCTTCCTCCAATGCTATTCTATGTTCACTTTACTCGTGCATATGACTGGCACAACAAATTCATGGTTACCTTGTCTAAAATAATTGTGCATCTTAGAGTGTTCATGCATTGCACATTTGGCAAAACGTGTAACTAAGAGCATTCATGAAGATCATGCATGCAATTAAAACAACTGTGTATCCAAGAGCATTGATAAACAAAGAAAGAAAGAAAAGAGTCAAAATGCAGATAAAACTTACTTCAGTCAAAGCGTATTCATGGTTATCATTGCCACCTACAACTTGTAAAACTTCTAGCATTGTACCAGTTGAACCTCCAATAAGTAACACCTGAAAATATTTCAAAGAAACTGATGAGAAAAATGGAAGAAAATGAATTTTCATAAGTCCAGTCAGGAAGGAGACAAAAAATAGTACTGATGGAATATTTATGGGATAAAGATTTATGCTTCTAATTGGATTTTTTTTTTTTTTTCAGAAAAGAATATTTAAGCTACCCTTCTGGTTTTATCTATTCCGAAACATGAGTCATTCATGTCCTCTTTCTCTTAAACAGAATAGATAAAACTTTTATACCCATTCACTAGCTTGTCTCTCCATCTTTCCTTCCGCATTCCCCTTTGTGAGATCTCACATCCGTTGGAGAGAGGAACGAAGCATTCCTTATAAGGGTGTGAAAACCTCTCCCTAGCAGACGCGTTTTAAAACCGTGAGCTAATAGTGATAAATAACGAGTCAAAGCGGACAATATCTGCTAGCGGTGGGCTTGGGTTGTTACACCCTCTTCCACCATACTACATTAAACTTTTTGTCATTCGAACTTTCGCCATCCACTCCATTCTTTTTGTATCCATTGGATGGGGTCCCTTGACTTGCATCATCTGGTCAAAGATTGCCTCTTTCAAAAACGCATTGAGGAACTTAATCTGTTTCAAACTTCTACTTTCAGTCCTGCATTATGCAGTAAATTGGCAACTTTTTGAGGCATCATTACAACAGAAGCGTGGGGAACACAGTAGCACAATAGCTTATATGATATCTAAATTCAATTTTTAATAGTTGTAACCATTAAGGAAAGAAAAGTACACTTTTTTGACAAAAACACGAAATTGTTCATCAGAATATGATACAAGTGACAAAACTTAGACTGCCTACCGTCAAAATAACGATTGCAGTAGTAGCAGTGAAAATTGTCTGCCCATGTCCGTCTGGAAGATCATGGATTGACTGTAGAGCCAGAGCAAAAGCCATAGCCCCACGAAGTCCTACATTTATAACACATTAGAACCATATTCGAGAATAATAGACTCCTCTCTCCAAATTCTATTAAATAAATAAATAAAGAAGAAATAATGCTCCTTACCACAGTACCAAAGTGCCTTCTGATGTTTTGGAGGTACTTGCCGATGTGCAGGCCGAACTAAGTTGACTAAATATGCACAAGAAAAGACATTTGCAGCCCTAGGAAATATCACACAAAATACTATAGTCACACACACAGATAGGAGCCTATGAAAGTGGAAACAAAAAAAACGTGTCAAAAGTGAAGTTTTTCTTTATGGATATGAAACAGTATATTGATATAGAAAAGGGGCATCAAAGTAATGGAGGGTAAATCAACTGAGAACTAAACCAACTGTAAAAGGCTAGCCAATTGGTTTGTATATAATAAGAACACAATGTAAAGATTACATGAGAAACTCCATTCAAAAGCTTTAATAAAAGAAAGCGATGGTATCTCCAAAGATGCAAACTTGTGTGAGAATTTAATGATTTAAGGTTGGCAAATAGGAGAGAAAATTTGGCAACAATACCTTGCAACACCAATAAATAACTGAGGTGAACATAAAACTGATTAAGGAACCACAAAAATTTGAGATCAAGAAAGAAAAAACGGGAAAAGTAGACTGATCGTAAAGGTATGGATACAATCGAGAAAAAAATGAATCCAATATGTGACCAGCTATGTTGCTCCATTGCAATATCCAAGCCCATATATATAAAGCTGAAAGAGAAAAGCTTATGAGCATCGAGTGGGTAAAGGATCCTTGATTAAGGCTAGATAAAATTTGGTCATGTCTCCCTTACATAAATGTCTCTGCCAGAGATGAAAATAAGTGAAAAAATTCCGCAACAAACTGTTGTGAAGACTCTGATAAGTTCGAATATGTATAATGCTTCATCACCTAACAAAGAACATCAAGGATTATATGCACACCAACAACTACTATAGATGTATTGAACGAAAGAACATAGTAAAGATTACGGTCAGCTTAACTCACCATTCCTGTGAACAATATCGACACAATACCAGACAACCCAAAACCTTCTGCAAGCATGTACCTAGTAAAAGATCTCATGCTAAAATCCACCAACGTAAAATGTAGCTAAATAAAAATTATAAAACTTAACGGGAAAAGACGATCGCTTACGAGAAATATGGAAAAAGAACAAAAATACAGCACTCCAAATTTTGAAGACTGGATAAAGAAACGACCAAATTCAGATTCTCGTCCAAACAAAAATACATTATAATTTAGTAATCAACAAACACTTAAAGTGCATAGAATTTACTTGTCAATGTCCAAGCCTGCATACTTGAAAAGGTTCTGAGAATTAAGGCTCAACATGATATCAGACAAGTAGAATGAAAATAAATAATATAGCTACAGGCAATAAAGATAACATTGATCATAAAAGGATATCAACGCTGAGGTAAATCCAACTCCAACACCTGCAGATCCACAGGCATTCCATGATAAGTACCCTTAAGAACTTCCGTTTATTTATTCAGTAAAGATAACTGTATTAATTGTTATAAAGAAATTACAAAACAAGGTCATGCACGAAATTTGAGGCATACATGAAAGTAGTCATCTAAATAATGCTGATGCTTTGATAGTTATATTGGTATAGCAGAAGTCTTCATTAACCTACAACAAGAAAATTGATCTTTCTAGAGGATTTTATGGTTGAGATTAATGAGGAGCCTGTATAGTGAAGGAAGGCATCTGCCAGAATTGTAGTCTTGGATGGTTTCCAAATCATTGACTACTTTTCTTTTATACACAAGCAACTTTATACTCGGAGAAAATGAGTAGGTTTCATAAATAATTGATTTGTTTGAGCCAAAGTCCCGCCAAAATGTCCAAGACTGAGGGGCGGACATAGTGTATGAGACAAATGTATGCATTTTGATTAAGGTCGTAAAAGAGAAATTACATCCTGATCCTGAAAAATGCAATAATAGGAAAAAAGTTCTGTAAAACTATTTTTCCATGCTTTTTCCTTCCTCCAAATTATTGGAAAAAAAAATTCCCAAATCAAAAATGTTATACCGACAGAAGCTTAGTTCCCTTTAGGAATTGTCAATTAACCATTAGATAACAAAGTAACACATGATAACTCTTAACTAACAGTAACAACTCAACTAATTAATAAACCAATAAAGTAATAAGAATCAGTATGGACTGGGGCAAGCAACAATGAAGTAACAAACAACAAGCTATTAAAAGCAGCTACGTACCAACTCTCACAACATCAAATAGGGTTATTTTCAGTATCCATGTAGATGCATAACTGTAATAGCCCAAGGCCAGCGCTAACAGATATTGTCCTCTTTTAGTTTTCTCTTTCGTGCTTAGGTTTTTAAAATGCATCTGCTAGGGAGAGGTTTTCACACCCTTATAAAGAATGTTTTGTTCTCCTCCCCAACCGATGTGGGATCTCACAATACACCCCCTTCGGGACCGCAGCAAAGAATGCTTCATTCTCCCCCCCAACTGATGTGGAATTTCACAATCCACCCCCCTTTGGGGCCCAGTGTCCTTGCTGGCACACCACCTCGTGTTCACCTCTCTTCGGGGCTCAGCCTCCTTGCTGGCACATCGCCCAATGTCAAGCTTTCCCTTTCGGGCTTCCTCTCAAGGTTTTTAAAACGCGTCTGCTAGGGAGAGGTTTCAACACCCTTATTAAGAATGCTTCGTTCTCCTCCCCAACCAACATGGAATCTCACAATAATGATAATAATGTGTTGCTTCTCGTAAGTTCTCCAGAATTGGATTATAAAAAATGTGGAAGTGGAAACAAAGTAGCAAAAGATGTTTGTTTAATGAAAAGATAAGAGAAAGATAACCTGCAGACATTGAGCCAACAAAAGTCTCGAGAAATCTAACAATCACAAAGAAGAAGTTTTTTCCATGATAAGCATGGCTCCTAACCAAGGACATTGTTCTGCAAAAGATGAAACTAATTACAATAAACTCAATAATAATGGAAATACAAGAAACAAATCAACTCCTTTACATACCTGTACAAGGAAATTGCCATCTGCCAATTATCCAACACGAGAACCAGAAATATTAAATGGAGTCATTTTCAACCAATATCAATAATTACTTAATGCGAAAAACATACAGCATCATTCAATACAGATTCTCCAAACACCAAAGCGTAAAGGTTCACGTCTGTGCCAAGTTCCTAGAATGATGACATGACAATAATGAGTTACATAATGAGTAAAACAATATATCATCTGCAAAATTTAACAGCCAGCATATGGTATCAATGAAACTCTAGGCAGATACATGACGAGTTAGTTTAAAGAATAAGGGGCAGTTTGCTGTATAATCTCCCGAAGAAAATCACAATAGCTCAAGTCACAAATTAAGCTCCTGAACCTCTAGGTTTTGTCTTAATCCTTCAATTTGGAAAGGTATCAGTTGCATCCCTGAACTTTAAATAATGAATTAAGAGGTCTCTATTGTCAGCACTTTTAACTATTTCATGATGCACTTTTTTAAAAATGGATCATGTGAACACCTGAAAAATGGACAGGACAGTGACAGGATCTGTTGCCGAAATAAGAGCACCGAACATAAGACATTCGACAAACGGAAGCCGATACATGAGAAACATTAATCCACCGAGATAACTGCAATGAAAAGAGCAACCATTTTATGGTGGCATAAATTAAAAGGTACATGAAACGAAGGATTTGCAATTAAAAGGGAAGAAGAAAAGCTTTACACAAGACCACCCGTAACAACGGAGGCTATAAAGGTTCCCAGGATTGCAAACGTCACAATTGCCCCAAAGTTTGAGAAGAAAGGTTTCTACAAAAGCAGCAACATTAAGCAACACTATTCTCAACCAAAACATCACAATTAAGGCGAAATATGGAAGCATTGATTGGAGATTTTGCACTTACAGGTGAGAGACTAAATCCTGATTGAGTACGCAAGAGTGTTAAGGAAACAGAACGGGAGAAAAAAGAAGATCGGCTTTGCAATAAATTAGGACAACGAAGGATATAATATGATCGGAGGCAAAAGGAAAAGGAAGAAAAATTCCTCGTGAAAGTTGAACCACGCCCTGATGTTAGTTTGAGTATTCGAAATGTTGGCAAGGCCGCCGACGATTAAACCTGAGAGACAAGTGAACAAAGGAAAGCGAGAAAATGGAGAGACGACGAAGAAAACCAAACGCGAATACAGGAAGAACATAAAAAGAAAAAAAAAAAGCAATGGCAAGTTGTGAAGTGAGTGGTAACTTAACGAAGAAGATACCGATGAGAAGAGAAGCACTGGCTTCGGGAAGAAAATAGAGTCTATGGCGGCGAAGGACATGGCCGAGAACGAAAGAGAGAACAAGCATCATGATCTGAAGGAGGATGCCAACTCCGGCAGCTTGTTGATCCTTAACCGGACTGCCTTTGGGCTCCGCCGGAGAGATGACCATAATTTGGGCTTCGTCCTCCATGCCCATATGATGGATCTTATTGTGCTGCTCAAGTCTGTGGCTGTTTCGGAATTTGATATGTTGATGAAGATGATGACGCCAATAACAGGATTCGGAAACTTGCTTCTCCAGAATCTATACTTATTTATATGATTCAAGAAAGAACATAATTTCTGTTTTTTTTATTTGTGTTTTTATTGATGGTGTAATTCTAACTATCCTTTTAAATTATAAATTTCTATTAATAGTAAAAATGAGATCTGATCATAATCAAAATCAACCTTTATAAAACAAAATTCATTCTTTTACATTTTTTACCTAATAATTTTAAAATACTTACAGATTTTTTAATATTTTTTATAACCTAAATATATTATTCCATACACAAAAATAATTTTTCTTTTGTATCATTTTTTCAAATTCTTGTACAAATCTCGAATTATTGCATGAATAAATGAAGAATTTCCACCGAGATGAAAAATGAGGGATGGAGATGGAAATGCTTCCTCATCCTTGCACGGATGTTTCTAATTGCATGAATTTCATAGAACCCACAATTATTTTCGTTACAAAATGGAGTAAATATAATCACTTATAATTGAACACGACCTACAATCGTGACACGCGGAGTGTGGCATTTCCTTTTAGTTAGTCCGTCTAACTTCTAACCAAAAAATGTATTTTTTTATCAATCATGTCTCATTCAAATCTTTGAGTGAAGAAGAGAAGGGCTTTGTATAGACACCCTTGAACCATGTTCGTCACCCTAGGCTCACCATTATTTCATTTCATTCTATTTATGGGTTCGAGCTCCAAAGAACATATACATGGTCGGCTTACGTACGCTCGTTGACCAAACGATAAGGTATACCACGCTCCCCTCTTTCTATAAAGAAGAGATAAAGAAAAAGAAAAGAGATATAGTGATCGTGCCATAAGACCTTGTTTGTTTCTACTTGAGGTTCGTTATTTATTTATTTTTTTTCTATTAATTAAATACGATTCTAATCACATAACCAATTAATAATAATTCTTATTTATTTTTTTGGTTTTTATCGTTAGAAGAAAGTTGGAGTTTGATTTAAATAATTAATACATCGGCAAACATGAATATAATTTAATGATTAAAAGATGGTATTATTGGCACACAAATCTTCAATCCAATGGTGTTGAATTAAAAATAAAATTGTAATTTAATTTTCTTTTTATTATTCTAACACCTTATATCACATACGCGTCAATATATAATAATATATAGAAAGGTTTATAAACTAAAAAGATATAAATTTATGACTTTTACACCATTTTATCCATTTTGATGACATTCTTAAAGTCCCCTTCACAAAAGAAAATAAGTTTTTTTTTTTTTTTATAATTAAAAAATTATATATATTTAAACTCTAAGTTATGAGCATATTGCTGTGAATAAATTTGAGGGAGCTTTGATTTCTTACTAGTAAAATTTAATGCACATATTACATTGCCCTTTGAGAATCCTTGTCTTGCCCACTAAGTCTCAAGGAAACACAAAACACTCTCAATCATTTACAAGTTGAACCACATCTGGGATCCCAGGTACCCACAACAATACAAATGATGCAAAGCTACTAACTGATCATATGGTGATTACTTAACAGGATCTAACTTTTTAGAAGAAACATACGTCATTTCTACCGAAAGAATCGACCTATAAAAATCAAATTTACAACCGAAGGGGGAAACGAATGCCACCTATGAAACCGTATGGGTGTTGCTACCAAGAGAGAGCTTTGGTGTGTACCTGTTATGGATTAATGTTGCATTGTCGAAGGTACTCGTGGTCAAAATCGACATACTTCATCCAATAGTTACGGTACCTGGGTATGGCTATCTCCAGCCAGGGTTTCATGTTTCCATTGTAATGTATGACAGCAGCTCGTTCGATTTCCTTCTGGTTGACATCGGGGTTGTATCCAAGGCCTAGAACATGCCAGGATCGGTCGAGAGGATGTGTGCGCTTCCAAAATGTTATGAGACCTGGTGGCAAGGTACCCAGCTTCCACAACTGTCTGTCATGATTCTGATGCAATAGAAATTGAATTTTAGACAGAATCCAAGTCAAGTTTGATTATTGCAGAAAAAAGGCCAGGGGAATACCATAATTTCAAGAACAGATAAGAGAATCACTAATTTTACACAGACAGTAAGGATTCAATGGTTTCATGTCATATGAAATATTTCTCTGGATCTTGTTTCAGTTTCTCTGTCTTCTAGTTCTGATTGAAACACTACAGAGGATATCATTGTTAGGAATCACGAAACTTCACAATTGTATGATATTCTCCACTTTGAGAATAAACTCTCGTGGCTTTACTTTTGATTTTCTCAAAAAGCTAAATACCAATGGAGATGTACTTTTTACTTATAAACTCGTGATCATTCCCTTAATTAGCCATTGTGGGACTCCCTTCTAACAACCCTCCCCTCGAACAAATTATACTATAGAGCCTCCCCTGAGGCCTATGGAGCCTTCGAACAGCCTCGCCTTACTCGAGACTCAACTCCTTCTCAGGAGCTCTCGAACAAAGTACATCTTTTGTTCGACATTTGAGTCACTTTTGACTTCACTTTCGAGGCTCACAACTTCTTTGTTCAACATTTGAGGATTCCAATGACATGGCTAAGTTAAGGGCACGACTCTGATACCATGTAAGAAACCACGAGTCGTCATAATGATATGATATTGTTCACTTTGAGCTTAAGCTCTCATTGCTTTGCTTTGGGCTTCTCCAAAAGGCTTCATACCAATGGAGATATATTCTTACTTATAAACCCATGATCATTCCCTAAATTAGCCAATGTGGAACTCCTACCCAACAATCCTCAACAATCGCCACAGTCACAGTCAGATAATCACTAAAACATATAACTACCCAAGTAGAATCTGATTCACACAATGTGGCCACTGTCACGATTAAAGAATTAACCTACATGGAATTTGGTTAAATTATCCCCAAATGAACAAACCAGGATAGTGCAAAACAATATCAACACTCGAGGCAAAAAAATAAAAATTTAAGCAGACCAATGGGACTGGATTTATGTAAGAAAAAAGTTCAAGATAAGATGAGTGATATATGAAAACTTACAAGGTTCTGCCACGTGTGGTATACATCAGTGATGTTCTGCCTCTTCCATTCCTCCAAATCAAATACATTCATTCCATATGCCCAACCACAAGCACGAGGGTCAAAATTCTTTGATATAAGCTCATTTGAGAAATTAAGATACTTATCGAAACGATGAAAACTTTCTCTACAAGTCTCCACAGCCCCATTTACATTCCCCTTTAGATCAAGAGACCAAAGGCCAGTAAGATCTTTCTGCACAACTATGTCATCATCCAAAAACAGCACCTTCTTTAGTTTTGGGAATATCTCTGGCAAGTAAAACCGGAGATGATTCAATATAGATAAATACTTTGGGTTCCGGAACTTCATATTTGAATCAGAATGGGCTCTATGAGCTTTGAAGTAATAATTTATTGCTGATGGAGAACCCAACTGCTTGAGAACTGGACTGTAACTTGAATTTAACCATGAGAATTCCTCAATACTCCGAACCTCAATAGTCGCTTTACCAGGCAAATTAACCAGGAACCACATTCTCATTGCAGCATAATTGAGCTGGTCGGTAACAATGTGCAAAACATGTTTCGATGCATCCTACCAAAATTCAATGAGATATAATAAGCGGTGATGTTGTAGCAAAGATACATTCAGAAACACATGTCACACTTCTTCACATTCCCTTCTTTTTCTTTCAAGCTTAGAACTATTATATGTATGCATAGGATAATAGATGTACCTTTGCATGAGCAATAGTCGAATTTACAACAGCTGCTGCTGCCAATACATTATCTGAGAATAATGCATAATGATACAGGCTGGAGTCTTCTAGTTTTTCTTGATTGGGAAACGGTCGCTGTGAATAATTCAAGCTATAGTATTCTGTAGTTAGGCGTAAGGGAAGACAATGAAGGCCCTTGGGAAGTGTTTTTGCTGTTAACTGTGACAAGAACAATGCTTGTTTTTTGTGAACTCGCAGCTGCTCCTCTGTTGACTGGAGCATAGCCCGAACCTTTTTGACCATCGAAGCACAGTCATCCTGAATCTGCTTTCCTCTGTTCAATATTCCATCCATTGCCCTTAACTTCTCTAGGGCACTGCAATCATCAAGATATCTAATTAATAATCAAATATTGGAAGCTATGGCTACGAACCAAGTCTTTAACTATTACAAATAAGAATGTGGAAAGGAATGAGATGAAAAATATAAAAATGCACTGCAAAAAGGCGCATAGTAGCATGCTCCAGAGAAATACACTTACTTCCTGGGCAGCTGTGAGTCTTTGTTTGCACGCCCTAAAGTACGTTGGACTTCTTTCATCCGTTGGCGTAGTTGTCTAATAAAATTAACATTATTCCTTGTGGCTGAAAGGGAAAGATACAGTTTTGCCTGGACAAGTTGATCCTTAAGATACTGAACCCTTGCATTTGGTGCAACAGCTTCATCATTGCCTTTTTCTGATTTAGATGATTCTCTAGACTTGCGGTCGGTGGATTGGATGGATTGTTGTTCACGCTTTCTTACCTGGAAATCAAACCACAGAGGGGAAGCAACAGTGTAAAAAAAAAGACAATTGAGATGTACATGCAAACATTTAACTTGAAAATATTTCCTTCTGGAAAGAAAATCATTACATCAATCCAGCAGTTGATCGCTGAACTCAGATATCATAAAGAACTGAAACCGAGAATGAATCACATTTAACTATCGAAGTTACTCGGTAAAAAAATCCATAACCTTGCACAAGAGAGCAAAACAATCACGATTCCTTAAGCTAGTAAACTGATTAATTGGCATGCTTGCAACAGGACAGCTTAATTTAAATTTTGATTCCATAAATTGCCAAGTTTGATCCAGCAAAAAGATTAGATTAATATATTTTTTTCTTTAATCACCAATGGTTAAAGCTTACGATTATAATGAACTATTAATTATTATCTATCCTACATTTGGTCTAGGACAACGGAAAGTGAAGTCTGCATGATTGCAATCCAAAATAAATGCAACTTAAGAAAATCCAAGACCTTGCATCTAGATCAGTTATCTTCCACTATCATATAGCTGAAGTACTAATTTGATCAATTACAACAAAACAGTTGCAAGCAGAGGAATCCGCTCTCCTGCACTAATCACTCATAACATAAAAGGCACGATGAAAGGAAGCAATGTTCTATATTCCAAAGCCATCAACGTTATTTGAGAGAAATGAAACATTTTCACCAAATTTTAAAAGGTTTTGGAGGAATTTTCCATTATAACCAAGTCAAAATTGTAGATGAAAAAAAAAAAAAAAGAAGAAGAATCAAAATTGTAGAGTTTTCTACCTTCACACGCTTCGTGTCGAATTGTACCAAACTGCCCTTGCGGAGATTCTTCTGCGCATGTTGGTCGGTGATCTGCCTGAGGGGATTCTCTCTAATCGAACTGACGTTCTCATTCGTGGTGGACAGTGCACGAGTAGATTTATGCTCCCGCGATTCAGGTAATTGCAAATCTGTAACGATAAGATTTGCAAATTTATAAAGGCGCAAGGGACAACATAATAAAATGTTCGATTCAAAGAAAAAATTATTTCAAAAATCACCTTGATTTGCGCCTTGAACATCGGTTGAATTATGCTCGGTAGCAGACGCATCCGGTTCTGGATGAGCTGTATTGTTAGAGTACACAGTTCCGACCGGTTCTTTAAGAGTCCTAGAGGATTCCTGATACAATAACTAAGACCGAATAAGCAAAGATCTACAAGTTCAAGGCAGAAATAAGCCGAGCAAGAAATCACAAAGAGGAGAACTAGAAAGCAACAACACGAAAATACTTACAAGAGGAAGTATATTCAAATGTTCAGAATGACTGCTCAGAGTCTGCAAAGAAAAGTAACAATGCACATATTGATTCAGATAATTCAACAAATTAAAGAGAAAATCACATAATTCCACTTACAAAGCTTGAGAAATCTTCCAGAAATTCACCTCTCGCTAAGAAAGAAGAACAAGAAAAACAAAAATCAACAACGAAATATTGAAGAACACCAAACCAAGTTCAATCGAGCATAGAACTTACAGGAGGAGAAATTAAAGGATCCGAGACGATGAGTGTAAAGCACAATCGGAGCAATGACAGTGACAAAAAGCAAAAACAGCACCAAATTCCTCACCATCATTGTTGCTCCCTCTATCGGTCAGATTTGAAAAGAGAAATGAGAGGAAGAAGAAGACAATGGCAGTAGAAATCGAAACGACGCGATTGCAATTGCGATTGAGGTCCTTATCGATGTTCATCAACCATAGCCACACCAATTTGATTATTGAGAAACTTTCCTTTCACCTTCAGAACCCAGAATTTCATTCGGAAGAAAAAATGCGGCACACTGAGAGAGGGAGAGAGACTGACGTAACTTTTATTCCCATTTTCCATTTTCTTCAATAAATAAAAACACCATAAATTAGAAATTAAAGACATTGAGACAAAGATAGGAGTACAAAGACAATGACCTAAAAAAACACCTTATTTATTCATGTCGGTGGATGAAAGTCTACCTCCGCTAATTTAGAAAATGATCGTAGTTTTATAATCAAAGAATATTATCTACATTGGTACGAGAACTTTTGGGAAAGCCCAAAGTAAAATCATGAGAGTAGCTCAAAGTGGACAATATCATACCCTTGTGAGAGTCGTGTTCATCTAACATGGTATTAGAGTCATGCTCTAAACTTAGCCATGCCAATAGAATCCTCTAATGTCAGAACAAATGACTCCAAAAGAGAAGAAGTTGAGGCTTGATTAAGGGGAGGCGTACTATTTGTTCGAGAGGAGGTATTGGTGGATGAAAGTCCCGCATCAGCTAATTTAGAGAATGATCATGGGTTTATAATAAAAAAAATATATTGTCTCCATTGGTACGAGGCGTTTTGGGGAAACCCAAAGCAAAACGAGTTTATGCTCAAAGTGGACAATATCATACCATTGTGGAAAGTCGTATTTATCTAACAATTCAAACCATACCAATAAGTTAGAATTAATTATAAATGTGTAACCACGTGTATCTATTTGATCATAAAGCTAAAGTTTACAAAATAAATAAATTGACAACAAACTTTATTATAATTTTTTTTTTTTTTTTCATCTCTAGATTTTTAAATATTTGATTTAATCTTTTAATTTATAACTTTTAAATATACATTGAAATTTCCTTTTTATTTAAGTCATTTAAACATAATCTAAACAACAAATTTTTATTAAATTAATGAAAAATGAAATAAATTAATAATGCTAATATAAACCAAACTCAATTCATTAAGCATATGGACAAGAAGTCAAATATTCCACGTCTTATTGACAACAAACATCATCAATAATAACATTAATAATTTTTTTTAATTAATCATAAATTAAAACTTAATATTTGAATGTGCAAATATTAAATTAAATTAGGGTTTATATTAAGAGCTAGAAATGTGTGTGTGTCTTTTTTTAATTTATAGTTTTTGGTAACACACAACACTTTGAGATAATTATATTAGTTTTATATCATTTTTAATTGATTGATTATTTGAAATAAAGCTAGACAATACAGAAGGACCGAGGATTTGGGTGAAACCCAAATTACAACTCCTCGACCTCAGCCTATCATGTGATCGATCTTTTAAAAGGGCACACGTCATGCATGTCCTCAACTCATGACATCCTGGTTCAATCGAGTCTAGTTCATTTTTGACCTAATTAATATGAAAAACATAACAAACCAAAAAAAGATCTCATACATATTCTACGTGTTAACTCAAACATTAGAGCTGATATGACAAGCACCACAGTGGTGTGTAACTTTTTTTTTTTTTTTTTGGGACATAGTCTTCCTTAATAAACAAATATTATTCTTCTTATCGCGTGAAGATCGAGTGTCTTACCCTATTTAAATTCTGGCAATAACTGCCATTTGTGGGAAAAAGAAAGTTGTGAAAAAATTAAATGTAAGTGAATGTTAAGAATGAGAAACAAAAATGGGATTGAAAGTTCTATTTTTTATTAATGTTCGCAACGTCTAAATAGGATACAAACTATCAACTCAATCGAGAAATAAGAGAAATTAATACTCCCCTCAAGTTGGAGAGCGTATGTCAATCACACCGAACTTGTCTTTCAGAAAATTAAATTGCTAGCTGTCACGAATATATCTTGACATTCTCAGGCTAAATCTTGAATTCTCAGGAAAGAACGGTGAGCGGAGTTCTTGTTCTAAACTCTCCCAAGCGTCCACGATACATCAAGCATCTTGAATGTCCATGTACTTAGATTTCCACCTGTCACGACCCAATATCTTATTATGAGCCGTGATTCAAAATGACAATAAAGATGCAAAGAAAACAATTGAAAATGTAGAAAGGCAAAATCATTTATTTCAAATAAAAAAAGTTGCAATACAAAGATTCAAATAAATGAAAGTTCTAAGAACAAAAATATGAAAATCTAAATACAAAGGAAAAGACTGGACTGACGCCCCGGGACATGCATTCCTCTGTGACAATCCGCCCCTCAAATCACGCCCTATCTCGATTGAATGCCTCACATACCTGAAAAAAAAAATAAAAAAGAAGATATAGTAGGAATGAGTATAAAATTATACCCGGTAAGGCACCTACTTGTAGGCCCTCATCGCATCATAAGCTTAACAATCAAACACGGGTTTCTCATTGGCTCTAGAACGTCTGATTCTAATCTTAGACCCTTGGGGGTTGCCCCTTGGGACTTCTATTGTTCTCCATCCTCTCATTTAGTACCTAAGAGTTCCTTATGCTAAGCTGGACTGACCGGTATCTCTCTACGAGGCGCTACCTCTACCTGGCTAACTGAGACTACATGGTATATTGCCCAGGGGTATGCTAAATACCTTCTAGGCCCATAATAATCCCCCTGGGGGGCGCGACCCAACCCGTTCTCATGCAGTTAATGGGCTATATGACGTGGGGACACATTTCTCCATGCGAAAACGGCTAGGAGCAGTAAGAACTGATCAGGACCCCTGGTCCTCCCATGAATCTATAGGCACCGTTCAGACAACTAGCAGCCTAAGAACATCCCTAAGGTACTACATTTGCCGTGGTGATCTGCTAAGCTCGTAGGGGAGGGATTGATCTAGGCTCAATGACTCGTCACTCTAATTATGAATCTCTAGGCTTATTCTTATAACGTATACTAAACATCATCAAGAGGGAGAAAGCATCAAGAATTAGATAAATTATACACATTTTATGCACATATAGGCAATCATGCTGAACGGGGCGATACCATCCATCAACACCCGGAGCACAGAGTTCAAATTAACCTAGCATGCATGCATACCAAAGCGATTCCTAATGTATTTCTTCCTAAATTCCGTGTAGTGACTTATAGAGCTCTAATCTTATCGTCCAAAGATATTTTTCTTGTAATTAATTGTAAAAAAGAAATAATCACACTCATAATTACCTAAATATATACTAAAATTAGACCTTTAAGAAATAATCATACCAAAGCTATTTTCTCTTCTACACCATCTTAAAGGAATTTCACTAAGTACAAATGTTAAAAGAAAAATTGGGTATTAAATTTCTGGTTAGACTGTTCTTTGTTCTCCATCTCTTGTCCATATCATTAATTCAATCTCTATGCAAAATCTTGTAATAGCTAATAACGGTCATATAAATACCTTATACTATAAACTAAATGATTTTTTTTCATTAGATTGAGTCACCTAAATATATACCTTGTATTAAAAATCAAAATTTATGGTTTATTTTTATTTTTATTTTTTTAACTTTTTTTTTTAAAAAATAAAAAACATCATTAGTACTTTTTGAATTTTTTCATAGAAGCAAAAAAATATTGATGTTACTTTTAAATTTTTTATCGATATATTTTTTTAATATAACTAACCGCAAAAATAATTAAATTTTTTTAATATAAACGGAAAAAATACTTTTTAACTTTTTGAAAAAAAGAGAAAAATATTAAAAAAACTTTTTAAAATTTGAAGGTAAGCTAGACATCTATTTTTAAGAATTTTATTTAAAAAAAAAAAAAAGAAATTTGAAGTTATTATTAAAATTTTTTTAAATTGTATTTTTAAGATAAAAGTTTCAAATTTATGAGTATTTTTATTAAATTTTTTTAGTAATTAATTCTAGTATTGAATATTTTGATTAATCCTTTAAATAATATATATTGATTTTGGTTCCAGCCCTTAGCTTTTGAGAATTGCATCCCCTCCTAGACTTCCTAAACTCAACCCGTTCAGTACGGCACAGCTGGAATGCAGGGCGCCACAAACTACGGCACAGCTGGAATGCAGCCGCTGCCGCCCCTTTCACCGACGTCACCCGAAGACCCATATTTATTCTTCTAAAACTTCTATGGTAACCCTTCCAAGTTCTCGCTATTGTATACATATCATAAACGCTATTGTATACATGTCATAAACACTGAATCCTTTAAAACGAGACAACAAAAAAATTAAATAAAATAAATAAACGTTTAAAATTAAAAATATCTCATTCTAGTTGTTTAAAGAATGTCAGGTACTTAAATCCCTAATATACTAAAAATAAATGCATAAATGCTTCATAAACTCAAGTACGGATCAGATACTAACCACTAAAACAAAGTAGGAGGCAGTTCTGTCACAAATAACATGCATTAATATGAATTTACCTTTACAATCAAATACGATGAAGACATAATTAGCTTATTGAAAAGAAGAAAAGAAAAAACATGACACATCAAATGATTATACAAGTACCTGATGATAACCTATTATGGGTTTCTTTTTTTCTGTTTTGTTGTTTTTGTGATGGGTTCTGACACTCATAATTAACAAAGGAATTTAAAGAAGATATCGTCAAAGTTTGTACTAGATTGAGCAGCAAGATGTTTAACTGCAACAACCCCCAGATTGAGCTATATTGCCATCTCTGCCTCCTGATGGCCCTGGGATTCCACCATATCCAACCTTTATCCCATATGACTGCACCATATCAGATGGAACATAGCATCAATTACAACATCATTCATATCATATTCATCCATGATAAAAGCTTATAAACAAATGAGTTTCTCTCAAAATCCAAGCCAAGTTTTGGTTTTTCTTCTTTAATTTGATCAACTGTTCAAGTGATTCTTTAAAACCGTGAAACCATAGTAAAAAATGGTGCGAGGAAACAAGCATGAATTTCAAAACAATAGAAAACTACAAATATGAAACTATTATCAAATGGGTCCTAAATAATTTAGACTAAAAACTAGGTGTGAGATCCCACATAGGTTGGGGAGGAAAACGAAATATCCTTTATCAACGGGTGTGGAAACTTCTCCCTAGCCGACACGTTTTAAAAACCTTGAAGGGAACCCAAAAGGGAAAGTCCAATGAGTTTTGGCTGTTACAAATGAAATAGAGCTAGGCACCGGGATATGCACCAGCGAGGAGGATGAGCTCCGAAGGGGAGACACG
This sequence comes from Cucurbita argyrosperma subsp. sororia, assembly GCA_018691285.1. NCBI lineage: Eukaryota > Viridiplantae > Streptophyta > Magnoliopsida > Cucurbitales > Cucurbitaceae > Cucurbita > Cucurbita argyrosperma. Next base: position 7,703,651 of record CM031898.1, read on the forward strand.
AGGCGGTGTGTTAGCAAGGACGCCGGGCCTTGAGGTGGGGGAGGGGATTGAGGGGTCCCACATCGATTGGAGAAGGGAACGAGTGCCAGCGAGGATGCTGGGCCCTGAAGGGAGGTGAATTGTGAGTTCTCACATCGGTTGGAGAGGAGAACGAAACACTCTTTATTAAAGGTGCGAAAACCTTTCCCTAGCAGACACGTTTTAAAAACCTTGAAAGGAAAGCTTGAAAGCCTAAAAGGGAAAGCCCAAAGAGGACAATATCTACTACCAGTGGTATTGAACTGTTACACGAAGCCACGAAGCCACCACGACGAAGGTAAAACCAAACAGTTAGCAATAAGTTAAGGCAGACTGCATACCTCATTAGATACATCAAATACTCCCTCCTGGATCTTCTTATAAATGGTCGCAGCAGTTTTTATGAATGCCTGTTAAAAATGATTGGTCATCAGGAGAATTGTGAGATAAAAAAATTGAATATTATAAATCAACACGTCACCTCCTCAACATTTTGAGCAGTTTTAGCAGAGGCCTCCATAAAAATTAAACCGTGCTCCTTTGCAAACTGCTCTCCTTCCTCGGTGCTGACAGCCCTTCTGTGCGCAAGATCACACTTGTTGCCAATCAGCATTATTGTCATGTTTGCATTAGCATGTTGTCTTGCATCTTCAAGCCAGCTAGCCAAGTGATTAAAAGTCTCCCTCCTGAAAAAAATGATAGCCACATAACCTTCAGTCTGAGATCCTCATTGACTCAATAAATTTAAAGTACGAGGCCCCATTTCAGCTTATACAGTATATCAAATTAAATTAGAAAGTAGAATGAATCACATCAAACTTCAGGCAGTTGAAACAGGTAAGAACTATTGTCAAACCTGAGTGACTGCATTATTTTAACAATTATGGTCTAGATTATGTTATTCGCACAAACCAACTATACAAGACAAAAACTATAACCACCCAAGCCCATCACTAGTAAATATTGTCCTCTTTAGGCTCTCTCTTTCGGGTTTCCTCTTAAGATTTTTAAAAGGTGTCTGTTGGGGAGAGGTTTCCACACCCTTATAAAGAATACTTCGTTCTCCTCCCCAACTGATGTGGGATCTTACAATCCACCCTCCTTGGGGTCTCAGCATCTTCGCTGGCACTCGTTCCCTTCTCCAATTGATGTGGGACCCTCCAATCCCCTCCCCTTCGAGGCCCAACGTCCTTGCTGGCACACTGCCTTGTGTCCTCCCCCTTCGGAGCTCAACCTCTTCGCTGGCACATTGCCCGGTGTCTGGCTCTGATACCATTTGTAATGGTTCAAGCCCACTGCTAGCAGATATTGTCCTCTTTGGGCTTTCCCTTTCGAGCTTCCACTCAAGGTTTTTAAAATGCGTCTGCTAGGGAGAGGTTTTCACATCCTTGTAAAGAATGCTTTATTCTCCTCCCCAACCGATGTGGGATCTCACACCTCCCCAACCGATGTGGGATCTCACAAAAACATCAATCCCCTTTCTTTTCCTTATACGATATTCCCTGAACTTGCCAGGAGGAGGAGTGAATTCATTAGCAGCTTTATAGTGGAGCTACTTGACTTACTCCTATTAATTCTCCAAACTCGTATCCTTGTCAGTAAAAGAAAAGAGATTCATTCGACTTAACTCCTTCTTTTACAGTTCAAGAAAGAAGGTAGAGTCAGTCAATTCCTTGTCCTTGCAGCGACTTCCCCGTAACCTATTGCTATTTCTTCTTTCACTCGGTAAGAAGTAGTAGGTAGCTAGCTTTTTGATTGAAGAGGTAATGCATAAAGAAGGAAAGACTCTTACAAACCACAACTAATAATCTACTGCGGACAGCATTCGGCTAACACATTGGTCAATTCCATCAACCAATAATCTCTCTGGCAAACTCTTGTTACTTTCATGAAGTACTAAGTTTCCTGTGACTGAGGAATTTTAACGAACTCTCACTCCCAACACGAATTATATTGCAACTTCAAGATGACTGTTTTAAAACATTGAATATTAGGTCACCCCGGAAAAGATCAATAATGAACTGTGAAAGTTAACATACTCACGGTCACAACCCAACGGCTACAGAAGGCAACAAACACAAATCACTAAAGTACAGAAATATCCCTACATCAAAACTCGAAAGTAGTATTAATTTAGGAAGGAACAAAGAGGAAACAAGACCTGGTAATGTCATAGACAAGCAATGCACCAGCAGCCCCTCTATAATAGGACCTTGTAATAGACCTGAAAGATTCTTGACCAGCCTGTAAAATTTTTGGGAAACCTCAGAGTTGGAAAATTCTTGCTGAAATTTATATGATACAAAAAGAACAAATCTAAATAGAAAGTACAAGGGACCAATATCTGTACCACGATTATATTATGTGTAATATAAATAAGCAATACAACAATAAGGATCATCATTACTAGCAAAGCAGATAGTAAGTTTGAATAATGGCATTTAATTTGTAAAATAAGTATGCTCTTAAGTTTGTAGATTCGAAGTCATGTTACAATGATAATCTGTTTCTCTAAACATCAATATAAGTCTCATAGATAGTATGAACTCTATATAGTAACATGAAAGGAGATTTCCTGGTTTTACTACAAGTTCTTGTTTGTGCATTTTATTTGAACTAAGATTTAAGCTTATAACAGAAGATCACCCACTCGTCTCTGGTATAATTTCGGATGATTTTCCCTTAGATGGATCCTAGATTAGGTAACGTACAAATTCATAAACTAGAATAGAACTCATTCAGTTCAATAAAAGAAAAAGAAGAGATGAAAGAGAGATAGCTAACCGTATCCCATATTTGCAACTTGATTGGCTTGCTGTCAATGGTGATCATCCTAGCACCAAACTCGACACCAATAGTCAAGTCATGAACAGGCTGGAATCGCTTATCGGTAAATTGGAGAAGAAGACATGATTTTCCAACTCCTGAAGAATATGCACAATCAAAAGTCGCAAGAAACCCCTCAATCGCAAGAAAATTCTCAAATTAAAAAGAAGCGTTGACATCCACAAATCAGACAGACAGATCAACCACGTAGATTAAGCACAAATCAACACATAATCAAAACGACCTAATTCAGGAACCAGATCCAAAACGAAAACCAGATAGATACAAAGGCGTACCGGTATCACCAATAATGATGTACTTGAAAAGGTAGGCGTATGACATTCCGGTTGAAATCGAAGAGCAAAACACAAACCGCCGCGAGAGGAATCGAGTGTATAGAAGAGAATTGGTCTGGAATGGCGAATCGGCGGAAGAAAAAGGGGGAAACGTAGAGAGAAACCGTAAAGGAGTTTCAATTGCGAAGCTCCAACGAAGCGAGGCAAGGCAAAGGGACGCCTCTGCGTGTTGGAATGGAATTACGATGTCTGACTTCGAGCTGGCAAATCCCATAAATATAGAAACTTTATGAACCACTTGATCTATGGTTCGAACCATACATATTGAATTTAATTTTGGGATTTAATAACGGATCTTCCCTGTTCATCACCGTAACTCTTTGATTCCCTTTCTATTGTGTAATTAAATTTTAAAACTGTCAACCATCTGCATTTTTCTTCTCTGTTTTTTCTTTTAAAATCTTCATCTCTGTTTAATTTTTATATTTACTTTCAATAATTATATTATATTAGTTAATTTTAGATAATTTATTAGAGTTAATTAGTTTATTTTTTTTAAATTAAATTATTAAAAGAATTTTAACTAATTACATTTGAATTTAAGTTTCATTCATTAAATTTTATATTTTATATTTATTTAGCAATATAATCAATCTTAATAATTATATTAAAAAAAAAAAATTAACTAATGATACACAGTCGAGGTGTGATTTGGGCTGACAGTGTGGCACTGGACCAAGACCAATGGCTATTGAGTGGGTTACATGTTTGGTCCGACCTGGATCTAGATCCATCGGATCGTTTCTTCTTCACCCAACTCGCAGCGTGATTTTCTGACGTCTTTCTCTCTCTTTCCTATGTCGTTTTCGACGTCTTTTCTTGTTCCTTTTCCTCCTCTATCTCTCTGCTGACCCCTCCTCTCTTCCACTAAGTTTCGTGACTTGTAGATGACTAAATTGATAGATCTTTGAGGTTTCAAAAGTTCAGACTTCCTGTAACAACCCTAAATTTCTACATATTCAGAGTCGCTACTAACGTCTCATGTTCGTCTCTTATTCGGAAAAATAACTCTTAAACGAAAATTTCATTTATAGTGTAAATGTCGAAAACATTTAAAACATACTCTTTTTTGAAAAACACAACAATGATCTTACGTGTTTAAATAAGAAATACTGAAATTTAGAAAAAATAAAAATAAATACAAAATAATTTAAAATGATAAAATGCAAAACAAGACTAGACATTTAAATATGAGTCTACCCTATGCACATGTCACAGTCTCTGCTCACGATGTCACTGTCCTCCGTACAGGTGCGCCTTGCCTTTACCTAAGAAATTATGTGGCACACGACTTGAGTATTTTGAAGAATACTCAGTAAGTGGCCCCACTACAAGGGGCCATGCAAATGCAAACACATGCAATCATGCTCTTGGGACCTATCTCTGTTCTCTAGAGGTGGCCTCCAGTCTCGGACAAATTGGATGTGTAATACTTCCCTACACACGATCAACACATGCGAGTGCGAATCTCCAGGAGGCTCGCATACCCCCTAAACTCTCTCTGGTCAAGCTAATCTGTAGCGACGTTCGGAGGTCAGTAGAATCCCTTGGTGTCATGCTCCCCATGAACACTCTCATCATCATACTATGCACGTTAGCACTCATCGTCTCCAGGGAAGTATCCCTATGCTTATGAACATACAATATGCATGAGGTCCCTCTAAATTCCAACTTATCATCTTTTCTGACACAACCCTTGTCACGACCCAATATTTACTACGAGTCGTGACGAAAAAGGACAATGACGTGTAGTGCGTATGCATAAAATTCAAAGAAAAACATCATTTCAAAAATCAATCATATATTTCATAAGAAGAGCATTTCAAAACAAAGAGTCCATATGTGACTATTTATTTATTTATATATTTATTATTATTATTATTATTTTGACAATGAAAGAAAACATGAAGGACAAAGTGTTAGGATCGCTCAACAACGCACACACTCGATCAAGATGAACACAAAGAACAGGAGAGAGAAAATTCAAGGAGGAATATTGGCTAAAGGTTTTATTGATGACTTCAAGTACGTACAACAAGAGAGAATACCTAGAATTAAAAAGTACATTTTGTAAGCACTGCCTAATTGTGTATATATAGGGTTTCAATTACTAAATATAGTCGTCAAAGATTTAACCTGATATAATCTACCGACCATATCTCTTTTCAAATCTTTACCAAATACTACCGTATATATATCGATCTTTACGAAATATCTACAAAAATATATCTCTAATCTTTACTAAATATCTACAAAATATATCTCTAGATCTTTACCAAATATCTACCATATATATATCTCTATTAGATCTTTATGAAATATCTACAAAATATATTTCGACTAGATCTTTACGAAATATCTACAAAATATATTTCTATTATATCTTTACTGTATATAGGCATCAGGCTCCATATCCCAACAATCTCCCACTTAGAGATTGATCCAGTCAACTCTAACAATCTCTCACTTGGAGACTGATCCAATCAACACTAACAATCTCACACTTGGAGATTGATCCAGTCAACCCCAACAATCTCACACTTCGAGACTGATCCAGTCAACCAAAAATTTCATTCTCAATCTGTAACATACCACTTGAGGCTTTTCACAACCTCAATGTTCCAACATCAACATAAAATGTTTGCTGGATTCGTTGCACCCTCTATCTTCTCCAAACACATCACCATCTTCCACTAACCTTCAAGTGAAATGATATGGCTTTATGTGTTTTGTCTTCGAATGATAGACTGGTTCCTCACATACTACATGAAACTCTAACTATTTTACTTGAAGAATCTTCTTGCGCTGCTTCTTGCCTAATTCTTCTAGATAGTCTGTCATCCATATCATCCCCTTTCCAGCTTCAGCTATTGCCATGTACTCAGCCTCAGCAGATGAAAGAGCAATACATTTCTGAAGCCTAGACATCCCATCATCCATAACTTGCTCCCACTTGGTTGTATCCTCCAACTGTAGGGCCTCATCAAGGGGCTATCGTTTCCCTTCATCAGTCATCGACCGATAGTGTAAAGAAGGTACATAACTATCTGGTACTCTGATGGCTCTGGATGATCTTTCCAACACCTACTCGGTAGTCACTTGTTTTGCTTCTGGTTTCTCAGTAATAGTCTCGGGAGTTTCTTGAGTATTCGCTGTAACATCACTAGGTAAATCTTTCAGCAACTCAACCTCAACTCCCACTTGCTTCCCATCTAGTTCCTTAACGATAGTCTCAAGAGTTTCTTGAGTATCTGTTATAACATCACTAGGTGAATCTTTCAGCAAGTCAACCTCAACTCCCACTTGCTTTGTTGTCTCGGTACTTTTTTTCAATTCTCTGACAGTCTTTGTAAAGGTAACTCGTTTTTGTTTGCTCATAATGCAGTTCTCACAAGGACTCATATCAACAGATTTCAGACATTCTAAAACTCGTTTCACAGCCAACATCTTCATTCCTTGTTACTTCATTGCTCATATGTCCAAGTCTATTATGCCATAAAATTGAATTTGAAGCACTCTCAGCAACAACATCCATGTTCATACACCCTACAGTGGTGTATAAGGTTCCAGATTTTGCGCCACGTGCTACCACCATAGCACCCTTCACAATCTTCCATGAATTCTTCCCAAACTTTATTGCATAACCTGTGTTATCCAACTGACCAATAGAGATCAGGTCCTTCTTGAGACCAGGAATATATATGACATCCTTCAATGTCCACTGATTTCCTGCCGGAGTTTTTATGTAGACATCCCATTTTCCTTTAATCTTCAAATCTTTGTTGTCGGCAAGATACACCTTCTTGGAATTTCCAGACTATAATTTTGAAACAACTCTTTATTTGAAGACGAATGAAAAAATGCACCTGAATCCAAAATCCAGAATTCAATCAGACTGCTCATCCTGAGGATTAGAGCATCCCTAATGTCTTTTGCTGAATGTATAGAATCATCGTCATCCTCTGATTTGTGATTTTGCTTCCTTTTTGTATAATCTACCTGAAAGAGACCTTTTTCTCCACACCCCCAACACTTTACATTTGGTTTATTTGGAGTTTTTTCTCAGTTCTTTGATTTTGATCTCCCATTGTTTGGGCCCTTGATTTACTTCTTCCCCTTCGATCAACATTAAGAGCATTGCTTGATTAATCTCCGATTTCCCGTTTGCGAATACTTTAGCTAAGACCTACATCTTGAATTTCATCAAACTTCAGTGTATCAGATCCTCATGAACTGTTGATCGCGACAACAACAGTATCCTAAGACTCGGGTAAAGATGACATCAAAATCAATGCTTTATATTTCATTATCGAAATTAATTTCCATCGAACTCAGTTGACTTACAATCATATTGAATTCGTTTATATGACCAGCGATAGATCCACCATCAGACATTTGTAGATTAAATAGCAACTGCATCAAATACACCTTGTTCATAACCGACGGTTTCTCATACATATTCGACAGTGCCTTCAACAAATCTGATGTTGTCTTCTCCTTGATAATATTTAACACCACATTTTTTTGACAGTATCAACTGGATCAACCCTAAGGCCTGATGATCCTTGAGCTTCCACTGCTCTTTGGTCATGGTATTCGGCGTCACTCCCAATAAGGGTTCGTGAAGACCTTTCTGGTATAAACAATCTTCAATCTTCAATCTGCATCTTCTAGAAACTGAAATCGGATCCATCAAACTTTTTAATTCTAATTTTTTAAATTTTCATCTTCACAGATCGTGGTGAATCTCACCTCGCTCTGATACCAGTTGTTAGGATCACTCAACAATGCACACACTCGATCAAGATGAACACAAAGAACATGAGAGAGAAAATCAAGGAGGAATATTGGCTAAAGGTTTTATTGATTACTTCAAGTATGTACAACAAGAGAAAATATAGAGAATGAAGAAAGTTTTTGAAGCATTGCCTAATCGTGTATATATAGGGTTTTAATTTACTAAATATAGCCTTCAAAGATTTAACCGAGATATAAGCTACCAACTATATCTCTATCAAATCTTTATCAAATATTTATCATATATATCTTTATCAGATATTTACGAAATATCTACAAAATATATCTCTACTAGATCTTTACTGTATATAGGCATCATGCTCCATATCCCAACAGAAACTGTACTAATAGGTAAGATCGGACTGTGCCCTGGGACATGCTTTCCTTTGTGACAATCTACATCCATCCTCTCTTGACCTAACGTCTCACGTACCTGAAAAAGGAAGATATAGCAAGGATGAATATAAAAGTTATACTCAGTAAGCCACCTACTTATAGGTTCTTATCACATCCTAATCTTAACAAATTTTCCACGGACTTTTTTTTGGCTCTAGGACGTCTAGTTCTTGTCTTAGCTCCTTGGGGCTTGCCCCTAGGAACTTGCCCCTTGGGGCTTCTTTGGTTCTTAGTCCTTTCATTTAAACCCTAAGAGTTCCCTTATGCTGACCTATGTATGACTAGTGCCTTACGAGTAGCTACCTCGACATGGCTCTGAGACTATCTGGTATCTTACCTAGGAAGTGAGCTGCAACCCCCAAGGCCCATGATAGTCCCCCTCGGGGAGAGCTACTCCCTCCCCCACAACCCATCCAGTTAAATGGTCTATACGATGTGGGCACACATTTCCCATGCTAAAACGGTTAAGAGTAGTCGGATTTTGATTAGGAACACCTTGCTCCCCCACAAAGTTGACACCAATCACACACAAGCAGTCTAAGGGTACTCTAGAGGTGGTTCGTATGCCGTGGTGGTTTGTTAGGCTCCTAGGAGAGGGTTAGGTCTATACTTAGTGACTTGTCACTCTAACCACAAAACCCTAGATTTATCGTTACACTGGTTCATGAAAGCTAACTGAGTGTGCATGCAACTGTATCTAGCATCATCATACATAATTCATGCAAAAATAAACAAACATGCTCAACGGGGCGATAACATCCATCAAGCTCTTGGAGCGTAGAGTTCACAAGTTCCCTTCCTCCTTTCAGCATGAATTAAACATATACATATAAAGCGAAAGTTTAAGACATGAATGCAATACTGGATAATTCTCCATAATAAATCCATACTCTTAACAACCAAAATACCTACCATCAATCCATGAAAGTTACATCTAAGGAAATAGACTAGATGCATGCAACCAAGCGATTCCTACAAGTATCTCTTCCTTAATACCATGTGGCGACTTACCTGGTTGATGCATGCCCTTACATTAGCGTTCCTAAGCGAGTAGAGTGTCCAAAAATATTGATTTTGCCCAACTAGGTCCTAAATCACATAAAAATTGGGTTAGAATAGCAATGGGGTTGAAAATCAGGCAAATAGAAGTCGAACGGGAAAAAACACGCTTACACGCGCTTTCCACGCGTAGAGATAAGCCCACTTGCAGGTTCCATGTGCGAGTGCCATGCGCACGCGTGCTTTTTTGTGGTCGCCGGTCATCGGTTCGGTTAGAGTATGGTGGTTTGGTTGGACTGTGGGTCGCTGCGGTTTGGTTCGTCGGGCGGGTATTGGGTCGGCTAAGGAACGCGGGTCGGGTTGGCGTTGCAGCAGACACGTGTCGTTGGAAGAATGGAATCGCGTCGCTCCAGACAGTGTTTGACGCGTGTCTGTTGGCTATCAGCGCGTGAGAAACCTTTCGTCTGTTGACACATGGTGCGCTGTCGCCTTCTCTCTCCTCCTAACAAAAAAAAAAGAGGTTTTTTTATTAGTTTTTGACGTTCTTCTCATTTTTTATCTCTCGATTTTTAATCCAAACTAAAATGATTTCTTCATCATAGTTTTAGATCGTACTACAAACTATGTGCTAGTATTTTTTTCTTGATTTTTGCTTAACCATACGACAAGTTATGAGAATCAGAAGGAGGTTCGTTAGCATCCTTACCGTTCTTGGAAGAATTTTCAAATCTCAATGTTCCGTCCGATTTTCTTCATGAAGTCAGCGGTAGATCTTCCCTAGATGAAGATATCAAACTTTAACACTCTATTCACAAAGGAAGATCTCAGATCTGAAGAGGAACATTCGAGATCTTACCGTGTGGATTTCTCTCGGATCTTGATGGAAGATGGGACTTCAACTACACGAGTCCTCCTTTTCTTTAAGAAGAAGTTCCTGCGTGTAAGTCTTGGATTGAGAGTGAACTTCGATGATGGTTCTCCAACAAGAAGTCTGGCTGGTTACTTTTCTCCTCTCAAGTTTTTCTCTCAACTTTCTTTCTTACTCTTTTCTCTTTTTTAGGTGCTCTGTGGAAAATCCTCAAGACCCTTATAATGGGGTTGAGGCGTAAATGCCCCTTTTGCCCCTCTCACTTCGGCCAACCCTTTTTCTTTTTTCTTTCTTTTTTTTTTTTTTAGCGTAACAAACTCTCCCCTCCTTAGAAACTTTCGTCCTCGAAAGTTGGTATCTCTTGTAAGAGTTTGGGATAGGCTCTCCTTACATCATCTTCCTGTTCCCAGGTCGCCTCCCAGTCTCGGTGGTTACCTCGAGAGACCTTCACCAAGGAAATAACTTCGTTGCGCAGTCGCCTAGTGTCTCGAGCCAAAATTTTGCTAGGTCTTTTGTCGTAGGGCAGATCTTCTTGAAGAGGAAGCGTTTCATGTTCTATCACATGAGTAGGGTCTGGGGTATACTTTTGCAGCATAGACATGTGGAACACATTGTGAACGGCGGTGAGGTTTGGTGGTTGGGCAATTCTATAAGCCACAACCCCCAACTCTCTCTAAAATCTCGAAAGGGCTTAGAAACCTTGGGCTTAACTTTTCATTCTTTCTAAACCTCATCACCCCCCCTCATAACGACTACCTTTAGGAACACATGGTCTCCCATCTCGAACTTGAGGTCCCTTCTACGCAAATCTGCATAGCTCTTCTCTCGGCTCTACGGTGAGAATTCTTTGCTTAATTTTCTAACACTGCTGCATTGGTGACCTGAACCAACTCTGTCCCAATAGTTGTTGCGTGCCTATTTCTTTCCAAAATACTAGTGTTCGACATCTACGCCCATACAGTGCCTCAAAAGGGGCCATTTAGATGGTCGCTTGATAACTGTTATTGTAGGAAAATTCTATTAGAGGTAGATGCTCGTCCCAGTAGCCAGCGAAATCCATGACATAGGCTCACAACATATCTTCTAAGGATGAAATCTATGACATAGGCTCACAACATATCTTCTAAGGTAGATGTCTGTCCGTCCGTCTGAGGATGAAATGCTATACTAAACCTTAACTGAGTTCCCAATATTTTTTGGAGGCTTTTTTGAAACTGAGAGGTGAACCTCATGTCCCGATCTGATACTATAGACACTGGCATATCATGTAGGCATACTATCTCTCTGATATACAATTGAGCCCACCGATCCACTCGATATGTGGATTTTCCTGGGATGAAGTGAGCCGTCTTGGTAAGTCTGTCTACAACTACCCGTATTACATTGAAACTCTACTTGGAATTGGGCAAACCCGAGATAAAATCCATACAAACTGCTTCCCATTTCCACTGAGGGACATTCAAGGGCTGTAGCAATCCTGCTGGGCGTTGTCTCGGGGCCTTCACCTACTGGCAGGTTAAGCATCAACTTACGAAATCTACAATGTCCTTCATCCCAGGCCACCAATAACATCCTTTAAGATCCTGATACACCTTTGTACTTTCAGGGTGGAACGTGTAAGAAGTATCAAGGGCTTCCGTCATAATATCCTTCAGGATTTTCTCGTCCCAGGGAACACACAGGCGATTTTTCCACAGCAGGCCCCCATCTGAGGAGATAAGTACCCCGCTGGTCTTTCTATCTCTGTCTGACTCCACACTTTCCTAAGTTGTTCATCAGACTTCTGGGCGTCAATAACTCGTTTTCGCAGGGTGGGTTACATAGTCATCTGTGTTATCTGAGCAGTACCACCTCTAATTACAACATCGATTCTAACCTTTTTCATCTCATCTTGTATTCTTTCCTGCTTGCTGATCATTGTGGAAGTATGAACAGCCTTTCTACTCAATGCGTCAGCTACAACATTGGCTTTTCCTAGATGGTACAAGATCTTGATGTCATAATTCTTTACTAGTTTCAACCATCAGCTCTGTCTCATATTAAGCTCCTTTTGCGTAAATAGGTACTTGAGGCTCTTGTGGTCAGTGAATACTTGGACATTTTTCCCATACAGATAATGTCACCATGTTTTCAATGCGAACATCACTGCTAACTCGAGGTCATGAGTGGGATAGTTTCGTTCATATTCCTTCAGTTGTCTAGAAGCGTATGCTATTACCTTACCTTTTTGCATGAGCACACACCCTAGACCTTTTCCTGATGTGTCGCTGTACACCACTAGATTCCCTGATCCATTTGGAACTGTGAGAACTGGTGTTGTCAACAACCTCTCCTTGAGTTCTTGGAAACTCTGTTCACAAGCTGATGTCCATACAAAGGGCTTGCCCTTCTTGGTTAACTGAGTTAGTGCCGAAGACATTTTTGAGAAGTCCAGGACAAACCTTGTAATAATATCCAGCTAGTCCCAGAATACTCCATACTTCAGTGCCTGTGGTCGACCTTGGCCACTTCATCACTACCTCTATCTTAGCTGGGTCCATTGTGATTCCTCTGCTTGACACCACATGACCCAAAAACGCTACCTCAGATAGCCAAAACTCGCACTTGGAAAACTTGGCATATAGTCGCTGGGCTCTCAGTACAGTCAGAACTTTCCTCAAATACTCTTCGTGCTCTACCTCTAACTTAGAGTATACCAGAATGTCATCAATAAACACTATAAAAAAAAAAAAGTGTCTAAGAATTCCTTAAACACCCTGTTCATTAGTTCCATGAAGACGATTGGTGCATTGGTAAGGCCGAAGGACATGACAAGAAACTTGAAATGTCCATAGCGAATTCTGAAGGTCATTTTGGGTATATCCTCTTCTCTTATTCTCAATTGACGATACCCTAACCTCAAGTCAATTTTGAAGAAAATCGTTGCTCCCTGTAGTTGATCAAACAAGCTGTTGATTCTCGGGAGTGGGTACTTATTATTTATGGTGACCTTGTTCAGCTCTCTATAGTCTATACACAGACACAGGGATCCATCCTTTTTCTTGACAAATAGAACAGGAGCTCCTCAGGGTGATACATTGGGTCGTATGAAACCCTTATCGAATAGCTCCTGTAACTGTTCCTTCAATTCCCTGAGTTTTGCAGATGTCATTCTGTAGGGTACCTTGGAGATCGGCGCAATCCCTGGTTCTAGGTCGATCTCGAAGTCAACTTCCCTAAATGGGGGAAAACTTGGGAAATGCTCTGGAAAAACATCTTCTCTGTTGTTGATAAATTACTTTTTGAAAAAACAAAATAATCATGAACTACAGGCACATTATGCCTACATTTTTTTGTTGTCGTCCTCCTGTCGTTGTCGTTGTAGTTGTCGCTGTCGCTGTTTTTGTTGTTATTCTTGTTGTGTGCATGAGATGGAAAAAAGAACAAACCAAAATTATCTAATTTTGGTAAGTTTGTTCTTTTTTATTTAATTGTTATTTTATTTGTACAAAAAGACTAAAAAAATAAAAATGACAATGAGTTAAAATCTTTTCCCAAAGCCCTAGCCTCTTTAATGGCGACTCTAAAAGATCTTCCCACGGTGTTGTTGATCGAAATTTTATCAAGGCTTCCAACAGAATCTTTACTCCAATTTAAGTCAGTTTGCAAATTTTGGTATGCTATGATCAAAGATCCTACAATTTTTTCTCTTCAACATGAACGTATTTTTATCAAGCGTCGAGTGATGGTCGATTTTGAAAACTTTATGTATATACCCTCCATAATCAAGCTTTCGCTCGCCCCCAGTCGATCTATGTCCATTCTCGATGTCAACAATCCATTCAAAAATAATGAGTCTTTCAATATTTGTGGTCATTCTCATGGCTTGGTTTGTCTTTCCTTCGATAGGGATATTTTTCTCTTTAATCTGACGACCGAAAAGTTTCGTAAACTCCCATTATCGATTCTTCACTATCCTGGGGATACCTATGACATTGATTTTTCGTTCACAAGCGCGGTTGGATTCGGATACGATTCAAATTCTAGGGATTTTAAAGTGATTAGGGTTGTAGAATTTTGGAACAATATGGAGAAACTGATTTCTCAACTAGAGTGGAAATTTACGATTTGAGGAAAGAAAGATGGAGGGAAATTGAATCTCCTACTTATGGACGTGTATCAGAGTCACCTATTGCCTCTCAGATGCATCATGAAGGAACATATTATTGGTGGGCATACAAAGAAGGAGGAACTAATATTATACACACATTTGACATGAGCGAAGAAGTTTTTTGCAAAATTTCAGTACCAAACAATGTAGCGGAGGAGCGTGAGGAGTATATAAGTATGGGGATTTTGAATGGATCAATTGTTATATTTCACCATCGAGTAACAGGTAATGAAAAAACCTTCGACATTTGGGAGATGGAGAAAGATGTCATTTCATGGTCAAAACTAATAACAATTGGTCCTGTTCTTGGAGTTGAGAAACCATTGTTGTTTATGAATTCGGATGAACTTTTAATGGAAACGAATGAAGGACAAGTGATTTATTACAATATTAAAATTCACATGACCAAAGTTCTTCCATTAAAAGGGCATCCATGTGTGTTCACGACAACTTGCTTGAACTTCAGTTTGCAAGAGGAAAGAGAATCACAAATGAATTTTTAAGTTTAGATAAGTTTAATTCTATCAAATCCAATCGTGTTTATGTTTACATATACTTCTACTTCCTTGTTCTTCACTCATGACCATTCTTTTTGTCGATCGCATTCGTAGATGCATTCGACTTTTAAGTTTAATCTAATGTCTTAAATTTTGTTTTAGTTGGATTAGTTTAATTATTATTATTTTAATATTAAATGTAATAACCCTAAATTTTAACTAACTTAAAGGCGCTGCCATCTTCCTAACATAACCTCTTAAGCGGAAATAATCATTTAAAAGTATTCACAAAACAATGTCATAGACTTACACGAGTATCTTCATAAAACAATGTCAATGACTTGCATCTTTAAATAATCATCTTTAAAGCAATACAAAAGATATGTTAAAATAAACAAAAATAAAACAATAAAGCCATTACTAACCTAAAGTCTACGAAATTAAATACGACTACCCTATGTATGTGTCATAGTTTTTAATTGTGATGTCATTGTCGTTGGTATAGGGGTGTCTTGCCTTTACCTAAAATATAGATGTAATACATGACTTGAAGATTTAAAGAAATACTCAGTAAGTAACCTCACTATTAGGGTTAGTGAATGCAAACACATGCAACTCATGATTTTGAACCTATCGTTAAAATCATCATAGAAGTGACCTCCAGTTCGGACAAAAATGGAAGTATAGTACTTCCCTACACATGACCCACACGTGCGAGCTTGAGTCCACCAGGCGGTTTGTACCCCCCTTGTGCCCATCATAGTCGGGCTAATTGTGTAGCCAAACGCCTGAAGGTCAATAAACCCTCGAATATCATGCAAGGCATAAGAATGATGATGATGATGATCATCATAGTGCACACGTCTGTACTCATCATCATATGTACTCATCGTCATAAATGATCGAAGTGTGAATTTCCTTTCTTCTTCATCGTCTACGCATATTTGACTACAAGCTCTGCGGCTTCTTGAGAAGCATGGAAAGCAGTGAGTGTACCTATTGTAACTTTGGTGCAGTGATTAAGACAAAAAGGTCAAGAAAAAATAGTTAGAAATCTAACTTCTCTTCACTCCTTTGTTAAAAGAAAGGGAGTAGAAAAGCACCAGCCCTGAGGTTTATCCATTTCTATCCTTTCCTGTACCTAAAGATAATTCATGGTTACTTCTCAAGAATATAACAAGGTATAGAGATATTAGCTTTCTTGTGATTTAGCTGGAAACCCCTCAATCCACCTTTCTTGGATGCTTGCCCTAATTTCAATCTCTTGCACACTGAATAAAGTAACTGAGAAGAAAGAAGATATGTCAGATTTTGTCAGGAACACAGCTTATTGATCAATATAATAAAGTTAAAAGTAGGGCCTATCATAATTTTTTTTACCCCTAATTAAATCAAAACAAAACTTGAGCCTATCCATTTGAAATGAAGGTTTTTTAAAATGGTAAATTGTGAAGAGATACTCTACAAAATACATGGCATCTTTCATTCTCACACCAGCAGTATTACAACCTGCATCAATATACTTCAATGGCTTAGCCAACTTAGAAGAGCAGAACAAATGGTAACAAGTGTACAATTGGGATATGTTTCCCTCAAAAAAATGTGTGGGAGCAGCTCAAACAAATAAAAGTCTAATCTTAATTCGAACCTGGCCCGCCCTCTGCTACTAGCTCCAGGAAGGGCATCAAGCGAGGGAATTGCTATAACCTGCAGCTCTGTTGTTATCTCTGTCCATCAGAAGCTACTGCACTGAATTATACACATTTTGCATATCAAAGTGTTTCTGAACCTAAGTAATCACCAGTAACACTATGCTGATTGAATTCTTCGGTCTTCAGCAATAACTTGAACTGACAACAAAATGAACGTACACCTACTTCTATTTCTTGACTTTATGAATAGCACTTGAGCCACTGCAGACCATTTGCTTCGGTTTTCCCTTCAAGTTGTAAAACTAATCTTAATATCATCTGTACACTAACAACAATAGGATATGTCAGAGAACTGCACTAAATAACTAAATGTTCTCTACATCCTTTTTTATCTTAGGATTTGTCCTCACAAACTTGAGCTGAGAAAGATAATTGCTCCCAGCAAAATCATGCAATGAACGATGAGCTCGTGGCCCTTCATAATCAAGCTTGTCAAAGTCTTCCTTCATTAACCTTTTGCACTCATCAGTATCCTTCATTTGAAAGGGGAACAACAAATCAAGAAGAGAAAAGAGTAAATTGTGAGGCTTAAAGCATTAAAAGGAACCGCAAAAACTTGCAAGACGTGGAATGTTTCATAATAATCAATCATTTAAGGAGAAAAAAACAACTATAGAATGCGCAAAAAAGAGTTAGATAATGGACTTGATATGTAATATATACTGGAGTCAGGATTTATTTATTTATTTTTTTTTCATACCGAGGCAGATAAGGAAGTTAACTCTTAAAAATGTAAGTTTTTTTTTATTGAACCCCACTGGCAAGGTAAATACCTTGAACATATTCAATAGAAAAATCCCCGATCAGCTGTTAGGATTCCCCTAACAAGAAAACACAAAACAGAACTATATCGCAATACCAAAGAGAAATTACAATATCAATAGCCTTTTGGGGTGCTATCCTATAAAACACCGACATTTGTAAAATGGCCAAATGTAAGTGTCGGGCACCGATACACTCTGACACGTTGTCGACACATGTTTGACACGTTTTGCATGTTCATGCTTCAATTATTTTTTTAATTTTCCGACACCATGGGGACATGCAAAGACAACTAAAATACATCACGTAGAAACTCCCAAGATTTAAATTTTTTATGGCCGTGTAAAAGAAAGCCCAGTACCCAATTAAAGCCAAGCCCACTACACATATAAGCCTTAAAATATTACGGTTTCTTTCCATCATCTTCCAAACCTTCAATTCAAGATGCATCCACGACACACACACACACACACACACAATAAAAATAAAATAAAAAGCTTCTTAGCCACTCATCAACAACGACAACTGACGACCATTGCCAGTTGTCATCAACCACTAACGACCACCAGTGTAGAGGACAAAGAAGGGGGGAATACATAGTTTGTACAAGGTTTGTGTTTGATTCTACGTTGTATGGATATTGTTGATGTTGTTTGTATAAGACTTATTGGATATTGTTGATGTTGTTTTTTAATTGTTATCTTTTTAGTGAATTGTACGGGTATCCCTAGATGTTTAAAAGTAGAATTTTCCGTTAAATGTATTAAATATTCATCACATGTCAAGATATACACATATATATAAATAACAGTAATAACAATAAATAATGTCTTATGTGTCGTATCCTACTTTTTTGAAAATCAATGTGTTGTCATGCATGTGTTCGTGTCTGTGTCGTGTCAGCATGTCTGTTCCTGTGCTTCTTAAGGGCTATCTCAAAGTCTCACATTAGATGATCCCAAAGTAATTGTTGGTTGTAAATATATTAATGAGTTGTAAAATCATTGAATAATTTTATTTTATTCTTGTCGTGATCCTTTCCTTTTACTTATTCCATCTTTCTCCTGTATAAGTAACTATGTATCTTACAATTAATTTTTTTGGAATATAAACATTTTATTCCATTCAAATCTATATCCAAAGGAGGATCACTACTACTGCTAGTATTTCAAAAACATATACCTGCCGAAACTGTACCATTTGCTGCTCAATTGTTTCACGCATTACCAAGGTTTCAACATGAATAGGACGAACAGCACCCATCCGATGAGCACGACTAATAACTTGTTCCTCCATGCTAAAAAAGCATAAAATAATTGAGCGAGTTACTATAATTGAAAAAAATCATATATACTGAGTAGTTAAAAAGGAAAAATAGTAAAGCATGGCTAAAATGGATTAGTTATTAATGCTTTATCTTCTGAGCAATCAGAGCAACAGCATATAAGTATTGATCTATTAGTCGGATTAAAAGTTCAAATGCATGATGAACTAGAAAGATATGGGAAGGAAACCCAGATAGTATGAAAGGAAGGATGGAAAAAATATCATGAATTAGCCCGCTCCTCATATAGCATTCACATCTTCCAAATGAAAGCTAGAATAAATTACAATCTTTTAGACTAGGCGTAGGTTTTGTGTACATATTTTGACACAGCCACTCACTCATGCCAAGGGTTGACTAGCATTCAGCTTTTTTGCATCCGACAAATTTTGTGTTGGGATTTGCAGATTTAACTTCCCCACAAAAAATATTACATCATGTTTTAGTTACCGACTTTATACATATATGATATATAATTCTTTTTCTTTTTTTTTTTTTCTTGTGGCAGGAACAACAATTTCATATCAATTCACTCTAGAGCTTTAGGAACTTATGCTTAAGACATAATGGACTACACAAAGAGACAATATCATGCAACATCATACCTATCCAAGACACCATCCTAATCTACTATGTGCCCCTTGTTAAACTTATTTTCATTTTGCAAGGCAAACTCAGATTGCTGGGGGAGGCTTCCTTCGGGAAGGTCTGGATTCAGAGAAAAGGTCTTACTACTTACGCAGTTAACATTTTTTTATGGAACGAGCGCTGTGGTCTATAATTTATTGGAAACAAAAAGGGTGGCTAATGAATCTAATTCTTCGTAGTACAAACTGGTGTGTCAATAGATGGGTCGCTAAAAATCCTCAGGTGGTAGCATAACTAAGCATGAGGAAACTCAACCAAGTAATTTAAGACCTATCTTTCAATGAAACCTCACTTCTAATGGTTGCTTCAAAGTTCAACACATGGACTCAACTAATCTTTCCTCCCATTGACCACATTTTCATTTAGCAAAACAGATTTGTCTACTCTTGAATTACAAAGAGGGACACACGCCCACTCAACTCTCTCTCAAACGGGTTGTCTTTTCTCTTAGGTTTGAAAAGTCTTGGTTTTCCTATATGAAGGGTTGTAGACTTGGAGTGACAGGACTCCCTACAGGAGAATGGATGGTAAGGCTTCTCTCTCATAAAAAATTCAGAGACGCCAAGAGCATCGAAGATGGTGTAGAATTAGTTATCCTTTATTGTACAGTCCTGTAGGAAGGTTTAAGGACATATCATCCATCAAACGACTTGAATCTAAAATGTTTTGTATTACCTTCTGTCCCAGATTGGCTCCATTAGAAAGACGTGAGTTACAAAGCTCAAATCAAGACCCAATGCAGCACTTCCATCCATCAAAAGCGCCATGCAGCTTGAATCATGCTGAAACATGGTCAATGACTTCATCTGCAAAGGTGAAACAGCATCGATTTACACCAGCATAATACTTATATATCAACACACGTGTGAAAATTATAGAACTGAAGGACATACCTTATTACTAGCATGCATTGGACTATACATCCCAGCAAATTTGATGCCGGCAATGGCTAACTGGCCAAAGAGAAATGGTGTGAAGTACAGATCGTTGTAGAAAATTCCTGGAATTAAAAAGATTAAAAAAACTACCTGTTGTTCAATGACGTGTATATGCTCAAGAAATTGAGAGAAAATAAGAACTTTCTCCCTGACTACTTCATGATCTGAAGCGATGGTTCTTGAGTGGTCAATTTCCTGGAGTAATGTATCATGTTTGGGAAATGAAGAGGGAGGGATCAAAGCAATCTTATCATTTGCTTCGCCTAAAGCTTTCAATCTCAGAATGAGATATGCAACTTTACTACTGGACGTTGATTGCCAATCAGGATCCCAGTCATCCTGTAAATATCACACACCCTGATCAGATTTTGATCAAGTTAGAAAGCAAATATTTACAAGTAACTCTTTCTCATAGTCAGCCTACTTGCTTATATGATGGTTGCAACTCAATCAGGTCTATGGGGACAGGCCACTTTGGGTTGGGATTTTCAGGCCGAGCTAAGGTTTCAAGAGTCTGCATCACATATAACTTACCACATCCAGGGAAAGTGCACCCCTCACTATCCAAAGCAACACAATCAAGGCACAAAAGATGCCTACATGGTGCAATCACAGGTAACCGACACCACTCCCCACACCTATATATGTGAAAGCATTTTTTGATTAGTAAAATAAAACATTGTGAAAGAGTCACATGCAAAGTGAAATAATACCTAGCACAGTTCCCACCATAAAGGAGATTATATTTTATAAACGAATACTCTTGTGACATAGGATCCAAACCATCATCAACAAGAATATCCATGGTTTCTTGAATATCTTCACCAGCTTCTGTAACTTTAATATGTCCTGCCACACAGCAAGATAGTCTGATGTTCTTGATTGTTGTACTTCGAAATTTCCATTGTTTTGGATTCAGTAAACTTTCAACATGGGAAGGATCATTCCAGTCTGCCATTAATATATTACGCCGCACCGTAACTACAAGCTCATTGTAAGTCCGAGCATGCTCTTCTGTAAAATTTAGGTATGTTACTTTCTTGATGCAAGGTGGGATTGATAGCAAATCTGCCTTTCTTGCACTGATCATACACCTACGAAGTAAGTTCAACAAAAGTAACCTTCCTTCCTCCATCTCTGCCTCAAAGGGTCTGAGAATACCAGCCTCCCATGACTTGTGATTCTGACCATAGGCTTCTTCATGAAGAAACCTAAGTAATGGTTGAAGATGTGAAAGCTGACTATTAGGTGTGTTAGGAGTTGGAGTTCCTGTTAGTATCCAGCGATTAGAAGATACCAATGAAATAGCCATTTGCAACTTGTTTGTCAAGTTAAGACTAGAGCCAAGGGTGTGCCCTTCATCTAAAATGACCCTATGCCAATGCACTTGCATTAATATACTTCTTTTCCGTGGTCCCCATTCCGCACTTAACCGACTAAATGTGGTAATAACAACATCATAATCCCATGCTAAACAATGTGCAGATGGTTTTTTATGATCAGTCCATACATAAACCATTAACTGACCAGGTCTGACATGTTTTTGGATTTGAGTCTTCCAGTGATCAACTAGATTTGATGGAACAACGATCAGGGTTGCTCTTGATAAATATAACCTAACTGAATCTAGTGGAGCACTCAATGCAGATCTCAAAGCAGCAACATCAAATGCCAAGTTGTGAAGATTATGCGGATAGTACCATCTGATAGTGCCTTTTTCCATTTTCCTTACTAAACCAAATGCTTCAAATATTTGATGAAAACCTCGGGCATCACCACCAGGAACTACAGAAGATGTTAATATAGGACTTCTTAAACCAGTTCTTTCCATTTCTGAAACTTTTTCAGCGGTAAGACTAGAAAGCCAATTCAAGGCTCTCTTTGTTCCAGAATTTATCAGTGCACTGTTTTCCTTGAGCACACTAGTGAAGAACGAAATATTCTTCTCCTCTCCTCCAGAAGTTTCTTTTCTGTAGAATCCTGGAATATTAGTAATTGGACGGCATTGGTCATAAGACTCTTCTGGAACACTGCAACTTTGGTAAAAAGGATCAGTATTCATACTACAAAACCAAGCTGCACTAGCATCAGATGCAGAAGTTTCTGCAAGCTTCCGCCACTTGTGACAAGCATCACACTGAACCCATGTGTCCTTATATTCAAGTTTATCTGCTGCGGTCATCCCAGGCACCTCAAACTTGCTTGTGAATCCATTAGACACATCATCTCTCTTTGTCCCAGCAGCAAACTTCCTTGTCCACGTCCTGGTTGACTTTTTACCAGTATTTGGTTCTTTGGAAAGGCTAGACACTCCTTCATATGTTAACAGAAGATTTCTCTTGACAGTACTCAAGCTTCTAGTGCATCGAACCATATGAACATCTTTTGCATAGTCTGCAGATGATGGAGACCTCAGATCATTGCCAGCACATAAATCATTAGTTGCTGTATGTCTCTCAACCAAGGCTGTCAGCCTTGCCCTTTTAGGTGTATGAAATGCTAAGTTCTCAAATCCTTTCAGAGAACTAAAATCCATAGCTTCCTTCACCAGGCAATGGTTGCTGCTAGAATTATTTTTACTGCTAACCTCATAGTAACCACATTTGCGATTGCCATTATGTGTGCACCAAATAATTTTTACTCCAGCTGGTGGTTCTGCTATTGTCCCCTGAGTCTTTAAGATAAGGGACAGAGCAGTTATTGTCTTTCCTAAGCCAGGTTCATCACAAAAAAGCCCCCCACGAAAGTCAGAGATAGCTGGGGCCCCCCCAGTCACTATTTCACCGGTAACAGTATTTATGTGGAAAGATAAACCATCTTCTGCTGAAAAAGGTACATATAAAGGATGGTAAAACACTTCAACATCCCTCTCACGGTGTAACATCCATTCAACAGCTGCCTGTTGATGAGGGTACAATTTTAGTTTCATGCATGGCATGATTGATGCAGCTAAGGATTTCAGATGGCGGCAAGTTGAGGCAACCCGAATAAGATCCAAGGGGCAAAGAGCTTTCAGTATATTAATTAGAATGTCATCTGATATGTCCCAAATACCTGATTGAGTATGATCATCCTCTGGTTTCATTCTTGTATGGTCAGATTTGCTTGACTGAACAATACTAGGTAAGCTCCTAAATATTTCATGAAGTTCAAAAAGCCTTTTATTTGGAGAACCTTCAGAACTAGTGTGCAATTTGCAATTGTGGACATGACATTCTGCGAGATTCCACACGCTCTTCCTAACCGTGTCTGCATCTCGCAAATAGTCTTCTCCCACAAGTATAGAGCTTCTCTCTTGCCATTCACAGCTGAAATTATATAACAATAAGCTTAAAACATTTCGTATAAAACCAAATTACATTAAAATAAATAAATAAGATTGCTAAAGGAAATATAGACCCCCTCTCTCTCCATTTACAGCTGCAAATTCATACCACCATAAACTTTGTGTGAAACAAAGTCCATTAAAACCAAAGCTATTAAAAGAATTAGGAGTAGTAGATCCTACTTAACAGAGGAAAAAACAAACAAATAAGAACAAATGCACAGCTACAGATCACAACTTAAACCCAATCTTGTAAAACTAAAAAAAAAAAAAAAAATCATATTTTTGAACTGTTTGGTCTCTAAAACAAATAAGGTGCCAAAACAATTATTCAAAGATAAATAAGGGACTAAACCATCAAGCACTTTCGAGCTCATATTTAAAGAGGTCCTTTCATTCCTTTCCTTTCAAGAACTCAAACACTAGGGCAATATCCATGGACCCTATCTCCTTTAAATTTAAGAACTTTTCATAATAATACGACTCATTTATAAGTACCTTTGGAATCGGTCCGAGCATGAAAGAAGGTCTGGTTTCTCCATCATGTAAAGGCTACAAGAATATTAGAGAGTGGAACAAATTGTTTCTTTGGGTCTCAATAGAAAGGAGTTGATAGAGAAGATTAATATGAAATAAAATTGGAAGAAGAAATTTTTTTTTTCTTTTACCAAATAAGAACTGTGAAGCCGGAGTAGATGGAGATGAAAGCTCGAAATAACCAAAAACTTTACTTTTTTCACCTATATCAGCATGTGCTGTCTATACCTTTTATGAGGGGATTATATGGCTTCGTGAAAAAGTTACAACCCATATCAGCCTTCTAAGCACTTTCAAGTAGCTATATAATGCATAGAGGTTTCTTGATTGGTAGATGAAAAAAGAAATGTCATTTATGTTTGGTTTTAAAGTTAACATATTCTAGTTCTTTGGTAGGACAAAGATTTTTGGAACGTTAATCTGATTATTCAAAAAAAAAAAGAAACAAAAGCAGTAGCCAGTCAAAGTCCTCGCTAACAGTTACAAATAAGTTGTGTCGATGAGAGTCACTGAAAAATACTAATCCAAGTTCTAATCCAACCCCAAAGAAATTGAATAAAACTAAAGCAATCCATCACCTTAAATGCCGAAATAGCGCACCAGCAACCGTCTTAGATCTAGGGAACTGCCAACCAGACCACAATTCAATGGGAAGATGAACATCAACCAACAACATAACCCTGGCCTCCTCATAGACACCAATGTCAACGAAAATCACCTGCGCGTCAATCTTCAAACACTTATGCACTACCAGAGCGTGAATTTGATGCACAGCGCTCATACTGCCATTAACCATCCCCATCCTATTCGTCCTCTTCTTCCTCGAGCTCCTACTTCCCCTCCCAGAAACCTCCTGCTTCGGAGTAAAATCTCCCGTCTCCATCGAACCAGTTCCGTCTCCGCCTACCGTCCCCCCACATTGCTCGGAATCTTGACGCGAAACACCGCCCTTCGATAGCGGTTTGGGGTTTACCTCGATCGGAGAAAGGACGAGGCCGTTTTCTGAAGTGAAATAAACATCAGAACTCTCATCGGAAACATAACAACGCGTACCTGGACGTAGAGCATTCGCCAGTTCGGATTGCAGTGAAGGGACGGCCAGAACCACACACAAGAAGCCGCAGAGCTTGTAGTCAGAGAAGTCGTGGTCGTCCATTGGAGGAGCTTGGATTGAAGTAATTCCGGAGATTAGGTGAATGAAGATTGGAGATTGCTAGAGAGTAGAGAAGGGGCGTACATTGCTCGGAGCGAAGACCGCCATAAGAGCGGTTTTCAAAGCTTCTGCAGCAGCCTTTTGTTTTTTTTCTTTGTTTTCCCTTTCCCTTTTCCCTTTCCCCTTCCCCTTCCCTGAATTTCACTGGGTATGGACGTGGGCCCGCTCTGGAAACTGGATAATAATAATATATTATGATTATTATTATTATTATTATTATTTTGTTAAGGGTTGAATTAGATAATAAATCAGAACATTTAATTTATAACTCTCACTACGTTTATTAAATGATGAATTAAACAAGCAAAAATGTAAACTGAGGTGGTTAATGTTATTTAAATTATATTTAATTAAGATTTATAATTCAATTTTGTTTTTAAAAAATTAAGAGTTGAAAATTTATAATATTAACAAATTCGATTATGAATCCAATCCAACTGATCATAATTTTTTTGAGTTGGATTGGTTTCGAGTTATTCCTGTGATTAATTCAAACTTTTATTTTTAATAAAAATAAAATATTAATTTAGATAATATTTAATTTATTTATTTACAAATATTTAATTAAGATTTAGAACTGATTTCTATATTTTTTTTATTATAAAAAATTACTATTTTTTAGAATGATTAGAGAATAAATAACCAAAAAGTAATAAAAATGTATAATTTAAAATTAACTAGGAACTCACATTAGTTTGTTTAAAAAAATTTCCTTTATCCTTATTTCACTAGGGAGAAACCCTCGACTTCGCTCCTCTATATTCTTGAATGAGATTGAACTACTGAAGGAACCTTCTTGAACGGGGGTTTCACTATTCTTTCACTCGGTAATGAGTAAGTCAAGACTCAACTTCAACCCTTTGACTATGAGAGTTTACCGTCTTTGAAGGGAAAGAAAAGAAAGAAAATCATACTCAACCTCAAAACTTGTTCTGAACCTGAACCGCTATTCTCTTGCCTTATTTCAGGAGGTGTAAAAGTAAATCCCCTGCCCTGTAGCTATTATTTTCCCCTCTATTCCCTTTTCTTCTCTATCTTTCCCCCCAAACCTGAAAGCAAGTCTTTCTGTCAAGAATCAATGTCATTAGCAGCGCTGCTTTACAGTCGAGTGTTCAAACTTTCACTCAATCACCTATCCTCTCCTGTCTTCGGTCTTTCTCTTCTCCCTAATAAACGGAATGAGAATTCCTCTCCTTTACAGTCGGGCCGCACCTTTCCCTCTTCGCTCCTCTCCCTTCGGTCTCTTTTCTAATCTGACCTCATTCCCTTCTTTCTGTACACTCATTCCCCTGGTAAAAAGACAAGGTAAAAGACAAAGAGAGAGACGAAGAAAAAAAAAATTCTATTTTCTCTTTTATTTACTACAGTGACGAAGAATAAAATTATCTCTATATTTATTCCTTTTTCTACTTCTTCTTCCAAGTGCAAGATAACCCCAAGGGGCTGCGGTTTTTTTTTTTTTCTACCCATTGGGGCCCTCCCTTCACCACCCCCATGGGAATGGTCTACAAGGTTTTTTTTTTCTACCAATTGGGGCCCTCCCTTCACCACCCCCATGGGGATGGTCTACAAGGTTCATAACTACTCCTCTAACTACTGGACGCTTACCTAGCCAACATTTAGATTCGGCTCTACCCAAACTTTTCTGGTTTACCCCAGCATTCCCCACTTGTCCGACTGTTGTTGAGCAATTTTTTTATATCAAACGGACCTCCCCAGAAGGTAATTTTAATGTGGCCGATTTCCCCTTTTTTGCAATCAGTTTTGCTACAGGACCTGCTGGTCTAGCTAATTGTCCCCCCTTCCCAAGTGTGATTTCTATGTTATGTATGGTCGTGCCTAAGGGCATATCGGTTGAAGTAGATTGTTCTTTTTGATCAATCAAAACCCCTTCCCAAACGGTACAAGCTTCTTCCAAAGCATACGGCTTTCTGGATGTAGATGATGATATCTATATATATGTATCTTATATATATATCGTCCAATGAAGTACCACATGAGTGGATATATAGGAATCCAAATCCGCTGAATCACTCATGTTATGATCTTCTACATCCTAGGTCTTCCCGTTCCTTCATCTGGCTTATGTTCTTCATGTAGCATTCAGACCGAATGACTCTATGAAATTATGTCAATACTTCCACATATTACGGGTAACGTAGGAGACATCTCTATTTTTTCCCTCGGGAATCCTTAGAATTACCACTGCTTAGCTTTCAATTTGCCTCTGACCATCAAATGAAATGTGAATAACTCGTCCTCCTCTCTTTGAAACAAGGGAACACATGGACTTGAACTAGGGATCAATACAAATTTTGTTACACTTAGCTATCTCACTACTCAAGTCATAAAAATGTAAAGAGAGTTCCCCTACAAACAGTGGAACATTTTATTGCAGTTAACCCGGCCCCGCTTCAATAGGCTAAGCCTTCTCTATTATAGGCCTCAAACCTAAGGTGAGGTAACCTAATGGGTTGACCCTAATTTTTAATGGAAAAATTTGTTTATGAAATTTTATATTAAAGACAAAAGTGACAATCTTAAAATATCCCAACTTCGGCTCATTTTTGTATTGTAGCCCAATCAATATGGCCCCTTTGTACTTCTTCATCGAGCATTCACAGGATCAGTCATCGACCTTTTTTCTCACCAGGTAAGTTTCTCCGTCACAGTTTCATTCGTTTCTTTCTGTTCTTTGCTGCTTTTTCTTATGTTTTGTTTCTTCTTCATCGGGCATTCACAGCGATCAATCGTCAACCTTTTTTCTCACCATGTAAGTTTCTCCTTCACGGTTTGATTCGTTTCTTCGTGTTCTATGCTGTTTTTTTCTTCTGTTCTACTTCTTCATCAGTCATTTATAGCGATTGATCGTCGACCTTTTCTCTCACCAGGTAAGTTTCGGTTTGATTCATTTATTCGTGTTCTTTGCTGCTTTTGTTGAGGATTATTGGGAGGGAATCCCACATTGGATAATTTAGGGAATGATCATGAGTTTATAAGTAAGGAATACATCTGAGGCCTTTTGGGAAGACCATAGAAAAGTTCTTCATTGGGCGTTCACAGCAATGATCGTCGACCTTTTCTCTCATCACGTAAGTTTCTCTGTCACAATTTCTTCTTCTTCATTGGGCATTCACAGCGATCCATCATCGACCTTTTCTCTCATCAGGTAAGTTTCTCTGTCACGGTTTGATTCGTTTCTTCCTGTTCTTTGCTGCTTTTTCTTATGCTCTACTTCTGCTTCAACGGGCGTGACCTTTTCTCTTGTGTTTGTTGCTTTTCGTGACCTTGTCCTTCTGCTCTAACCTGTGTTTACTGCTTTTTCATTTGCTCTACTTCTTCTTCATCGAGCGTGATATTTTCTCGTGTTTGCTACTTTTTCTTCTGCTCTAACCTTTGCTCGTGTTTTCTGCTTTTTCTTTCTACTTAACTTCTTCTTCATCGGGCATTATCTTTTCTCTTGTGAGTTAATAAGCTTGACTTAGCAAAAGAAGCTATTAACCTTAAACAATTTTAGTATTTATTGACTTGAATAAGTTTAGAGAAATTGTTACTCTTTTGTTGAGAAGAATGATTAGTAGTTGTTTAACTTGAGAATAAAGTGTAGCAAACTAGTTGTGTTTTCTCCACTATAAATACTCATGACATGTATGTTATTTTCACAACAACAAAAGAGAATTGAAAAGCATAAGTGTTCAAGGTTCCTTGCTCCAAAAGATCTCTCATCTCAAGTTGTTCTTCCTGCTTCGGTTGTTTGTTTCGACATATTTCGATTGTGGGTCATTTCCAATATTTGGTATCAAAGCTAGGATGCCGAAACAAATATCGTTACTATAGAAAGTTTCTGGAGGAGATGTGATATCAATAAGGAGCAGAAGGAAGGGGAGTGTAACGCCCCAGTACCCGTGACTCACAAAGAGTAACTACGTAGCATGGTCAATAAAGATGCATGTTAACTTACAGGCACAAGGCATGTGGGATACCATCGAGCATGGTGATAAAGTTGAGGAGCATAATGATAGGTGGCTCTTGCCGCCATCTACCAAACAGTCCTAGAGGACGTTCTTCTCATGTTGGCAGAGAAGGACTCGACAAAGGCAACATGGAAGAAGCTGCAAAATGCATGTAGGTGAGGAACGTGTTAAGGAAGCAAAGGTGCAAACCTTGAAGGGCTGGTTCAGCAAAAATCCTACCAAGACCTTGAAAGATATGAAAGATCTCCCTCCAAGCCGTACATACGACTTTAAAAAATTTGGTTTTTTTGAGTGAGTTCAAGGCTATCCATATGAAAGACGGTGAGTCAATAGACGACTTTGCCATGAAGTTGACGACGATCGTCAGGGGCATCCGTTCATTAGGCAACATGATGGAGGGGATCTCCGTCATCAGGAAGTTCTTTCGAGTTGTTCCCTCAAGATTCATGCAGATTGTTACCTCCATCGAGTAGTTCGGTGACCTTAAGAACATGCAGTTAAGGAAGTCGTTGATCGTCTTAAGGTCCATAAGGAGAGACTTCATGGCTACGAAGACAAAAAGGAGGAGAAGTACCTCTTACTCATACATGAGGAGTGGCTCACATGAACGAAAAAGAAAGATGCAGATGACTCTTCTTCTACAGGTACGAACGAACGTGGCAACCATAATAAAGGAAAAAGAGGTCATGGTTGTGACTGTGGACATGGTGGCAAAGGTGGTCGTGACAATACCTCACAAACTCATGAAAATGCCAACCCTCGGAAGGACAAGAGTATGATCAAGTGTTACTCTTGTGGAAAATACGGGTATTATACGGCAGAGTGCCGCAACAAGGAGCGCGATGAGGAGGTAAACCTCATGTTCTCGGATGATGAAGAGTCCACAATGATGTTGACCGAGGAAATGCCCAATTTGTTGATGCTCAATGAAGATAAGGTTATGGCGAACCCCTTCACAGACAGAGAAAACCAAGTGGAGACCAGCATGTGGTATCTAGACAATGGAGCGAGCAACCACATGACTAGAGATCGAGCAAAGTTTAAGAAACTTGATGAAAAGTTCATTGGAAACGTAAAGCTTTGTGATGGATCAATTGTATCAAACTACGGTAAAAGATCTATCTTGTTCCAGTGCAAGAATGGTGATCAACATCTATTGACCAAGGTGTATTACATCCCGAGTTTGAAGAGCAATATTATTAGCCTTGGTCAAATGACAGAAGAAGGTAGCAGAGTGGAGATAGTCAACCCGTTCCTCAAGATATACAAACAAAACAGAACTCTGTTGATGAAGGTAAAACAATTGTGAAACTGCCTATATAAGATACTATTGAAGACTATCAACATCTTCAAAAAGTATCTATTGGCGTTGGCAGCAAGAAAGTGAAGAAGAAACCAACGGGTCACAAGAAAAAGGAATCGAAAAGTAAATCTAAGAAGCAACTAGAGGTTGCTTCAATTAGCAAAGTGCAACCTACAAGTCGATTAGACTTATCATTTCAACCAAGGAGACCTAGAAGAAGACCATTAGAGTAGAAGAGAAATGAGACTTCAAACTTGTCATCTCAACCAAAAAAACCTAGAGACAGGCTTAAAAAGAAGGTTGAACACAGAGGAGTACGTTATAAGAATTTTCTACATGTAAGCCTGATGATAAATTTTCTACCCCTAAGAGAGGAGTGGAAGAAATTGTATGTTGCAAAATTAAAATTTCTTTTGAAGAAGACAGAGTTGACTAGGGACCAAGCAATGTTGAAACTAGAGAGCAACGTGCAGACATTCTCACCAAGAGCCTAGCAAAGGTTAAATTTGTAGACATGTGGGAGTTGTTCGGAGTGAAAAATCTCGAGCAAAGACAAGTTTACAAAGGAGAATGTGAGTTAATAAGCTTGACTTAGCAAAAAAATTATTAACCTCGAGCAATTTTAAGATAATTGTTTTGTAGTTATTGACTTGAATAAGCCTAGAAAATTGTTACTCTTTTGTTGAGGGGAATGATTAGTAGTTGCGCAACTTGAGGAGAAAGTTTAGCAAACTAGTTGCTTTATCCAATATAAATATTCCTGAGATGTATGCTATTTTCACAACAACAAAAGAGAATTGAAAAGTATAAGTGCTCTCAAGGTTCCTTGTTACAACAGATTTCTCCCCTTAAGTTGTTCTTCCAGATTCAGTTGTTTGTTTCAACATATTTTGAGTGTGGACCATTTCCAACATCTCTCACTAGGTAAGTTTCTTGGTCACGGTTTGATTCGTTTCTTCGTGTTCTTTGCTGCTTTTTCTTCTATTCTGCTTCTTCTACATCGGACGTTCACAGTGATCGGTCGTCGACCTTTTCTCTCACCAGGTAAGTTTCTCCGTCACAATTTGATTTGCTTCTTCCTGTTCTTTTCTGCTTTTCTTCCGTTTACCTTTCGTTATGCAACTGTATTTTCATTTTATTTTGTGTTGAAGTTGTCTCCATCTACATAGCCATTTGTCATCTTCATTCCACAATCAGTCTTCTATTTACCTCGTCTATGTTCTATCATGTTTTCTCCAGCTCTCATCCGTATGCTTTACTGATATCACAAGAATTAATCGTTTTATCATTATTTTTAACGATTTTGATTGAATTATTACATTATTGTTAGTTATCTCAATGATGCAATGCATTTGTTTCTCGATTTACTAAGGATTTGTTGTGTAATTGGCCTCCATGCTTTATGTTATAGATTGTTTTCAATGTTTGCGGGTTGTTCCTTACCAACACTAATAAGTTGAGCATAATATTTGGTTGTTAGTTCAATCCTGCGAGTAGAAAATCAACTCGGTTGTTACTTATTGAGAAGACAACTCTTGGGGGGAGAAGAAGATCCATGAGCTACTGAATACTATGAACGAAGATAATTGGGCTTTGCTAGCGAGGATTCGAGACATAATAGCAATTGGAAACTTTGAGAGGGTAAAAACTAAAATAAGGTGAAGGATGTTGAACACAACTTTCTATGGGAAACACTCGCACACTTTATTAAGACCAATTAAGAAGAGATTTACAAAACATTCGTAGAAACTACTACTACTCGCACACTTTATTAGGACCAATCAAGAAAGATTTACAAAACACTCGTAGAAACTACTACTTTGTATTGCTTGTGATCTCTTGGGATGATAAACTAAGTAAGGTGGAGGGGTATTTATACTATAGGGTAGTCAATATATTCCTAACATTTCTCAAGGTTTTTTTTCTAAAATACCTAAATCATTTTCCTAAATTTATTCCTAAAATCCCAAAATCATTTTCCTAAATTTATTTCTAAAATCCTAAATCATAAATATAATAACTCATACAATGGTTAGGCTTAACCCTATTGGGCTAGTGATGACATTTTAACACTCCCCCTCAGCATTAGTTCTCATTCGTTGCACCATGTTGAGCTAACAACGAAAGCTCTCATGTTAGCTCTTTCGTAAACACCTTTGCTACTTGGTCATCCGCATTCTTCCTTCATCGCTTTCTGCCAAACCTCTTCATATGTCTCTGACTTATTATCTCCGTCTTCTACAATAGCTGTGTTGGCATACTTAGGATTTGACCTTTGGATTCTATTTGATTGCCTAAGTTGTTGATGTGTCGTTTCATTTTTATTAGATTCTCTTGATTGAATCACTTTTTGTTCGTCAATATCAATGTCACTTGGATCTTCAGGCACATCAACATTTAAATGAATGTGCTTAGTTTTCTCTCCCATCTTCTGTTGTAAGATTTCTTCGATTTTGTTTGAATTGAGTAAGTCTTTCTTCTCTAAGGACCACCATGAAGATGCTTCATCGAAAACTACATCTCTTGATGTATAGTATTTTTCACTTGTTGGATCACAACACTTCCACCCTTTCCTTTGATTGTCATATCCAACAAATATGCACTTGAATGCTTTCTTGTTAAACTTGCTACATAGATGGTCAGGCACAAATACATAGCAAACACAACCAAATACTCAAAAGTAGCTAACTGTAGGTTTCATGTCGCATAGTATCTCAAATGGTGAGACAAACCCTAGCCTTGGTTGGGGAAGTTTGTTGATCACATGGGCAGCCGTTCGCATAGCTTCAGCCTAAAATCTTCCTGGAACATTCTTTGCATGTAACATGCTTCGACAAATTTTTGCAAGATGTCGATTCTTTCTTTCTGCGACACCATTTTATTGAGGCATATTGGCACATGTAAACTGACGTCGTATCCCACACTCGTGTAAATATTGATCAGACTCATTTGACGTGTATTCTCCACCGTTGTCTGAACGTAGGCAACATATCTTCACTCCTACTTCTCCTTCAATCATCATCTTGGATTCCTGAAATTTTGAGAACGTGTCAGACTTTTCTTTCATAAAGAAAATCCACACATATCTCGAGTAATCGTCAGTGAACATCACCATATACTACATTCTGCTGATCGATGCTTGTTTGACTGGACCAAACAAATCAAAGTGAATTAACTCTAATGGTTTCTTTGCTTTGAAACCTGACTCTTTGTATGGTAATTGATGAGCTTTACCATATTGACATCCAGCACAAACAACATCTGTTTTGACTTCAAGTTGAGGTAGACCCTAGAGCAAGGATTTTTCCATAATCAGCTTCAACTTGTGGTAGTCAACATGTCCTAATCTTGCATGCCATAGATCTGTTGTCTCATTCTTCCGAGTCTTGTCAATATAGACAGACTCTGTAGATAGAATGTAAACGGAATCCACTCTTCATCCTTCTATTGTCGGCTTTCCTGTTATCTTAATCTTCATAGACTTTTACCTCTTCTGGCCCAAATAAGATATAGTTTCCTGATGTTGTTAGTTGTGATACTGACAACAAATTCTTTTTTATTCCTGGTACATGATAGACATTATGTAGTGACACTACATCAGATTTATTGCCAGACATGACTGTCGTATTGCCGATCCTGAGCAATTGACAACTGTGTGTTATTTGCTGTGCGTACCATACGATTTCCTTTGTACTCTTTCTTGTCTTGCAATTTCCTCTGATTGCCAGTCATGTGGTTTGAGCATCCTGAATCAACGATCCAATCATTCTCATAATCGATATGGTCTCCCATCATCACCATGAGTGCTTGCTCATCTTCTTCTATGGCATACAATACCTCTGCATCTCATTCCTCCTCCATCTCCATGTTGGAGGATGCCACATTGCTCTCGACAGATTTTTTCTTGGACCAACAATCTCTAGACATGTGACCCTTCCTCTTGCAATTGTAGCAAATGCCCTCAAATCTTTTCCCTTGAGAACTTTGGTTGTCGTTCTTCTGAGCTCTCCTTGGTTGTATAGTTCCTTGGCGACTTTTCTTTTGTCACCATTGTATCCACGTTTTGTAGACGACCTATTATTGCTTCGGCTTTCACTTGTGTAGAGTGCTTCTTCTTCACCCTTCAATGTGATGCCTCCCATTTGTTTACCCATGACTTCTTGGCTGGCTAACAAAGTTTCGACCTCTACAAGTGATGGTTGAGTGGGCCATCCTTGTACAGCAATAATGAAGCTTCGATAGTCTGGTCGCAGTCCGTGGATTATGATCATTTTCATTCGATTTTCTCCAATTGCCGACTTTGGGTCTAGTTCAGTAATCTCCCAACAGATCGACTTGACCTTGTGGAAATACTGGACAATTATCATGTCACGTTGTGAAATTGACAACAACTCGTTCTCCAAAAGTTGTAGTCTCGCATCGTTCTTCTTTGAGAACAACATCACGAACGTGTCCCATGCTTCTTTTGGTGTCTTGTCATCCCAAATATGCTCTAACATCCCCTCTTCGATTGTGGTCTTCAAGGAAAACATTACTTTGCCTGCTTTGATTCTCCATTTGTACAAGGCGCCATTAGAATCATCCTCTAGCGGCGTAGTTTCGCACCTGCCAACGATCTTCCAAAGAGTGTCTTGTCATCCCAAATAGTCTCTAACATCCCTTCTTCGATTGTGGTCTTTAGGGCAAACATTGCTTTGCCTGCTTTGATTCTCCATTTGCGCAAGGTGCTGTTAGAATCATCCTTTGATGGCGTAGTTTCGCACCTGCCAACGATCTCCCAAAGATCATGTCCTTGTAAATAGTACATCATGCATGTTGCCCACGTGTTGTAGTTGTTGTTGTTGAGTTTCTTGATTCCTCCAACGATTTAGAAATCACCCATCGTGTTGACTATGAAAATCACCCATCGTGTTGGATATAGAAATCACCCATCATGTATCGTGTTGGCTATACCTCAGTAATACCAAACAAGCTCTTTTGACACAAGACTTGCAGAGTCACAGACTACTCATGACACAAAAAAAATTCACTCACTACTAATCTCAAGAAATCGTTTTTGATGTGAAAGATCAGACCCATCGTGTTGGCTATGGAAATCACCCATCATGTTGGTTATAGAAATCATCCATCGTGTATCGTGTTGGCTATACCTCAGTAATACCAGACAAGCTCTTTTGAGACAAGACTTACAGAGTCACAGACTACTCATGATAGAAATCACTCATCGTGTATTGTTGGCTATACCTTAGTAATACCAAACAAGCTCTTTTGACACAAGACTTGCAGAGTCACAGACTACTCATGACACAAACTCATCATGTATCATGTTGGCTATACCTTAGTAATCGTGTATCGTGTTGGCTATACCTGAGTAATAGCAAACAAGCTCTTTTGACACAAGACTTGCAAAGTCACAGACTACTCATGACACAAACCCATCGTGTATCGTGTTGGCTATACCTCAATAATACCAAACAAGCTCTTTTGACACAAGACATGCAGAGTCACAGACTACTCATGACACAAAAGAAATCTCACTCACTACTAATCTCAAGAAAGCACACTCACTACTAATCTCAAGAAATCGTTTTTGATGTGGAAAATCAGACAAAGCTGCAACCACAGAGCATACTAAGAATTCCAAGAGATTAGATAACCTACACTAACCTCGCATACTAAGAATTCCAAGAGATTAGATAACCTACACTAACAACCTACACTAACCTCGCATACTTACTAAGAATTCCAAGAGATTAGATAACCTACACTAACCTCGCATACTTACTAAGAATTCCAAGAGATTAGATAACCTACACTAACCTCGCATACTTACTAAGAATTCCAAGAGATTAGAAAACCTACACTAACCTCGCATACTTACTAAGAATTCCAAGAGATTAGATAACCTACACTAACCTCGCATACTTAGTAAGAATTCCAAGAGATTAGATAACCTACACTAACCTCGCATACTAAGAATTCCAAGAGATTAGATAACCTATACTAACCTCGCATACTAAGAATTCCAAGAGATTAGATAACCTACACTAACCTCGCATACTTACTAAGAATTCCAAGAGATTAGATAACCTACACTAACCTCGCATACTAAGTAAGAATTCCAAGAGATTAGATAACCTACACTAACCTCGCATACTAAGTAAGAATTCCAAGAGATTAGATAACCTACACTAACCTCGCATACTTACTAAGAATTCCAAGAGATTAGATAACCTACACTAATCTCGCATACTAAGAATTCCAAGAGATTAGATAACCTACACTAACCTCGCATACTAAGAATTCCAAGAGATTAGATAACCTACACTAACCTCCCATACTAAGAATTCCAAGAGATTAGATAACCTACACTAACCTCGCTATGATACCATGTTAGATGAACATGACTCTCCATAATGGTATGATATTGTCCACTTTGAGCATAAGCTCTCATGGCTTTGCTTTGGGCTTCCCCAAAAGGCCTCATACCAATAGAGAGTATTCTTTATTTATCAACCCATGATCATTCCCTAAATTAGCCGATGTGGGACTTTCATCATCCAACACCTCCCCTCGAACAAAGCACGTCTCCCCTTAATCGAGGCTCGACTCCTTTGGAGTCTTTTTAGTCATTTTTGACTGCCTTCGTGCCTTCGAGGAGGCTTGACTCCTTTTTCTTTTAGAGTCTTTTGATTGACATTTGAGGATTTTCCAATCTATTGACACGACTAAGTTTAGGGCATGGCTCTGATACCAGATTGTTGAACACAACTTTCTATGGGAAACACTCGTACACTTTATTAAGACCAATCAATAAGAGATTTACAAAACACTCATAGAAACTACCGCTTTGTATTGCTTGTGATTTCTTGGGATGATAAACTAAGTAAGGTGGAGGTGTATTTATACTATAGGGTAGTGAATCTATTCCTAAAATGTCTCAACATTTTTCCTAAAATACCTAAATTATTTTCCAAAATTTATTCCTAAAATCCCAAAATCATTTTCCTAATTTATTTCTAAAATCCTGAATCATAAATATAGTAGAGAAAGTTATGAAAAATTAAAGAAAACAAAAAAGAATTGGAACTGGTTTGGAGATCTATAAATTTTGACGAAAGAGTCGAATGCGCAGGTGACAACATGTGAGAGAGAGATTTCATAAATTTTAGAGCTCCTAATACGCAGAAAAGCTAGCTCGAAAAGGCACGCATCATCTGTAAGTATCCATACGGTCTTTAGACAAGTAATACTTGTAGGAGTCGCTAGAACGTGCTAGCATGCAAACATTCCTTACTTTAGGTGGTTAGATAATGCGTGCTAAGAACTTTAGAAAATAATGTTTAGATAAGTATGCAATATAGGTATGTTATGGTAAAATTACCGTTATGCCTCTAAGTTGAGATTTTTGAGAACCATATTAATTTATGTATTAAACTAGGAATAAAATACGAATGAGTGTGATAGCCATGTTGGTTTATGTATTAAGCAAGGCTACATATAAATCATGGTTTATTACTATATATATATACTTTAAAAGAGAAATATTTTTACACTAAATCAAATTACAAATTTTTTTCAAACAATTACAGTATAATTAATTTATGAAATTTTAATAATATAAATAAAGAATTTTATTTATTTAACTTATTTAAATAAAAAAAAAATAAAAAGTATATATTTTTTTTTTCATTTTATCTAAGTAATCTTTAAAATAATTTAGAAAAATTTAAAACATTTGTAATCTATTTTTTTAAAATTTCATTCATACTTATTTGCTAAAGACTAATAATATGCTTTAAAATCTAATGCATACTTATTCGCTAAAGATTGATAATATGTTTTTAAACTAAAATAATAATAATAATAAAGAAGTTATACAAAATTAAAATTAAATATAAAAGTTTATAAAACTCCATTTCCAACGGAGAATTAAGAATTAAGAATAAACGTAACAAATTTAAACTTATGTAAATTTAAAATTCATATAACATATTATGTCCTCCTTTCACAGATAGTAAATTATTATCGAAAAAAATAGCACAAAAGTCGCCCGGAGGCCCTTTTATTGGAATAGGTTTGACCCGGTGAGTTTTGATATTGTAAAAAATCAATTGTCCTTCTTTGGTCTGCATTAAAAGTTCATCCGAACTCACGACCAACAATGACTTCTCAATTTCAAATGTAGGACAAATTGTCAATAGCTTTGACCATGAAAGAACATCATGTTCATCCTTCTTCATCTCCCAAATGTACAAGTCTTTTCCATTCTCTGTTATTCGATGGTGAAATATAACAATGTTTCCATTCAAAATCCCAATAGTTACACACGTGTCATGTTCATTCGTTACACAGTCCGGTACTGAAATTTCGTCAAAAACTTCTTCACTCATGTCGAACGTTTGTATAATATTACTTCCTCTTATTTTCCGTGACCACCAATAATATGTTCCTTCATGATACATATCAAAAGAAAATATCGACATTACACGCCCATACACAGGGGATTCAATTTCTCTCCATCTATCTTTCCTCAGATCATAAATTTCCACTCTAGTTGGACCAGTTTCATCATATATGTGCACAAATTCTACGACCCTAACCACTTTGAAATCCCTAGATTTTGAATCGTAACCGAATCCAACAGCATTTGAGCCCGAATAATTAAATTCATAGACAGATTCAGTATAGTGAAGAATCGACGGAGGGAGTTTACGAAACTCTTTGGTCGTCAGATTAAAGAGGAAAACATCTTTATGGAGCGATAGACAAACCAAGCCATGAGAATGACCACAAATCTTGGAAAATGGAGTATCTTTACCCGATAGAAAGTCTAAATCGATAATAGATATAGATCGATCGAGGTCATGAGAAAACTTGAGGATGGAGTATATATGTTTACATGATCTAAAATCTCGAATGATGTGCTTGAGAAGAATAGACTTATGTTGAAGAGAACAATTTGTAGGATCGTTGATTAGAGCGTACCAGGATTTGCAAACTAACTTGAATGAGGATAAAGTCTTTAGGGGAAGCCTCGATAGAATCATGATTAACAATTCCGTAGGGAGATTTTTTAGAGTTGCCATTAAAGACGTTGGAAACGAATTTAAAATAATGTGTATTTTTAGAAATAAACTAAGAGACGAAGAAAATGGTGAAACCATGAGGTCTGGATGTATATTATATATATAATATATATTTATTAACCATATTGGCACCAAAATAATTTCCCTATCAAATCTATTTTTAACATATGGTTAATGTAACAACGGTAAAACAGTTCTTTCCTAAATAAATATGCCAACACTGATTGCCACTCATTTAATATCTCAATAGCAACCGTTATGAGTACTTCCTTCTTTCATGTAAAAAACAAAAAAAAAAAAAAAAAAAACAATTATTTCTTTTTTATAAAAACAAACAGAAAAATTTATATGATGATACGATGACGTTAAATGATAATATGATGATGTGAGACGTATGATGATGAAATGACTTAATATAATGAGGTTCTATATTAAGATGATGTGCATGTATTAAATGTCACAATGGGTTGTGACGATGAATTTTCAAAGACACAACCCTAGTTAATGTTAATGATGATGAATATATGAAGGTCAATGCGTGTATGTTACTTAGAATAATGTGTGAATGGTGTATATGGTTGTGTCATGAAGATGATTTAAAGATGAAAACTATAGGGATCTAATGCATTTTGTGTGTTCATATATATTGGGATACTTCCCCATTTATGATGATAGGTACGAACATGCATACTATGAAGATGATAATCATGCGTCGCATGACACTTGGGGTCTGCTGATGTAACGATCCTAAATTTTCTAGTTAACATAAGGTTGCTATAGTACATATAACATGAACATTTAACGCAGAATTTCTCTATTAACTCTTTATAATAATGTCAACATTAAACAAAACAATATAGATCGAAACATCCTATATTAACCTATATACTATTAAATGAAAATACAACTCAACCTATACTACTAATGGAAATGAAATTCAATCTAAACTAACCTATACTACTAAATGAAAATACAATTCAACTTATACCAACCTATACTACTAAAATTAAATGCAAATTTATCTTATGCATGTGTCATAGTCTCGGGATTGCAATGCCTTCGTTAGCTTTATAGGGGCGCCTTGCCTTCATCTAAAAAATGTAGCAACACGAGCCTTCGAGTATTTAAAATACTCAGTATGCGACCTAAAATAGAAAGATTTAGGGACCTCATGCATTATTGTGTGCTCATGCATCGGGGAATACCCCTATTCCTTCACGATAGTATGGACGTGTACACTACTAGGAGGAGAACGATCATTATGTTTGACATAATGTTGCGGTGATGGCCACTACTTCTAATGGGTGTCTGATATCGAGAGCTACCAGAGAATGCTCGCTCGACAAGAAAGGGGTCTAGGAGGTGTACGAACTGATTGGTGAGTCCATACTCGCACGTGTGAGTCGTGTGTAGGAAATTAATTACACATCCAAGTTGCCCGTTAAGATAGCCACAGTAGGCAAAAAGACTGTTAGGATGGGTCCCATGCATGTATTTGTATGTTCTTGCATTATCCTCAGGTTTCTTCAAACTAAGTCTGACATTTTTGTTTTCTCTACCATTTTTGTTGTTCTTTCTTTCTTGTAGCAAACGTTTTCTTTTTTTCTTTGCCCCAACTAGAAGAGTTGGTTGATAAGAGATAATTGGGACCTCGCAATGAAGGGTTAGGGGAGAGAAATGAGGAACTGTATTGTTTTCAAACGTACTATTTTTTTAAAATTAATTATTTAATTATTTTTAATTATTTTTTTTTTACTATTACATTTAAGTAAAAAGTTATTAAAAAATTATTATGGAAAAATTAATATATAATTTCATATATTCACATTATGGAATTATCTTAAAAACAAAATTATAGGATAAAATGATTAGTGATCCTTCTTTTGAAATGGTCATATCTTGCACGCGTGTGCGCGTGTGCCTGCTTGCGAGCATGTGTGCCTATGCGCGCGCACTTGTGTGTGGACGGGTCGCGTGTGGGGAAGAAAGAAAAATAATTGTGAAGGTTAAAAAAAACAGAAATGGTAAAAGATTGAGTACATCTTTTTAGTGTCATAAGAGTGTGTATGTCTAACAAGGGTTTAAGAGGAAAGAAAAATAATTGTGAAGGTAAAAAACAAAAAAACCGAAATGGTAAAAGATTGAGTACCATTTTTTAGTGTAATAAGAGTACGGGATGAAAGG
Organism: Cucurbita argyrosperma subsp. sororia; assembly: GCA_018691285.1. Taxonomy (NCBI): domain Eukaryota; kingdom Viridiplantae; phylum Streptophyta; class Magnoliopsida; order Cucurbitales; family Cucurbitaceae; genus Cucurbita; species Cucurbita argyrosperma. Next base: position 7,745,567 of record CM031898.1, read on the forward strand.
AAGTTAAGAGACGGTCGTCATGCCTAATTAATTCTTATGCATGTTTTAGCTAAGCATTTTAACGCTGTACCATCTTAAGGTGTTGTTAAATGGATGGAGTGCTATCATATACCTTTGTATCGACTAAGTTCATGAGTTGGTGGAGATAAGCAAACTCAAACTGCTGACATTCGCCACAGGGTAAACCATTGCCTCTCAGGCCCCGAGTGATTCTACCATAGCGGTCGTGTAATGGCCCAAGTCCACCGCTAACAAATATTGTCCTCTTTGGCCTTCCCCTCAAGGCTTTAAAACACGTCTTTTAGAGTTACACAGTAGAACCGGTACTCCTCTCTAGATATTGTTCTTTTTGGGCTTTCCCTTTCGGGCTTCGCTTTTGGGCTTTCCCTTATGGGCTTCCCCATTACACGTCTACTAGGGAAAGGTTTCCACACCCGTCTCTATCCATTTTAAATCTTTTGTTTAAATCTAATATTTATACTCTTGAAATTTTTAGGTTTAAATAAATAGTTTTATTAAAACGGTCAACTTTAATATGTGAGCTAATTTAATTATATGATTTTCATAGCATAAAATTTATTATTATTGCATTATAATTTGTAGTTAGTTGAAATTTATTTTTTTTAAAAAAAATCTTTTGAAATTTGTGTATGAATATGCATGGATGAGAATCACGGGTTTATAAAATATTTGTGAAGACGGAGTAATTCTTTTATTTTCCATAGCATAGTGGACATCTTAGAGAACAAGAAAAGAAAAACAAGTATTAAGACAAGAGCCACTTAAATTGAGTTGGGCACTTGCGGGGAAACGGACAATCTATGAGAGTAACTCCATTTTTATCAAAGCATAATACGATTTCGTGCAATTGACTGTTTCTAGTTTTCTTATTGATGTTGCAGCGGAGGCCTGGTTTCTTTCCTATTGCAGCCCGAATGGCACCTTCGATGACATGATATCGGTGGGATATGCTGCCGGTGGGGATGAGCCTGGCAGTTTTCAGAATGGCCAGTAGGTCGTAGTTGGGATTGGTACGAATGTTCAAAGTTGTTTGGAAATATTGAACCTGATTAAAAACGGACTCCGAACATGTTCCATGTTTATTCCATTCGTATCTCCAAAAGCCTCGGTTGTTTTTGCTTATCAGGTCCGGCCAATATTGATTCAGTAGTGGTTCAAGTGCAAGAAATGCCTGAACAAAAAAAAACCCACTTAGAACATAGATCCAAAGAATAGTAGTTATTTTGAAGGATGTCTTATTTGTTGGATGATGGAAGTCCCACATCGACTAATTTAGGGAATGATCAATCATGAGTTTATAAGTGAGGAATACTAACTCCATTGGTGTGAGGCCTTTTGGGGAAGCCCAAAGCAAGGCCATGAGAACTTATGCTCAAAGTGGGCAATATCATACCATTGTGGAGAGTCGTGTTCGTCTAACATGGTATCAGAGCCATGCCCTAAACTTAGTTGTGCCACAATAGATTGGTAAGTCCTCAAATATCGAACAAAGAACTCTTAAAGAAAAGGAGCCAAGCCCCTCCTCGAAGGCAGTCAAAAATGACTAAGACTCCAAAGGAGTCGAGCCTCGATTAAGGGGAGGCGCACTTTGTTCGAGGGGAGGTGTTAGATGATGGAAGTCCCACATCGACTAATTTAGGGTGTGATCATGGGTTTATAAGTGAGGAATACTACCTCCATTGGTATGAGGCTTTTTGGGGAAGCCCAAAGCAAAGCCATGAGAGCTTATGCTCGAAGTGGACAATATCATACCATTGTGGAGAGTCGTGTTCGTCTAACATTATTATCCATTCTTAAAAAATTTTAAAAAAATTAATAAATTTTTTTTAAGCATTATATTAAAACAAATGATGCAATAATTTCTTTAAATTTAAAATGGATTTATAAAATTTTAAAACTATAACTTCATATATACAAATTCATGATTTTATATTTCGAGAGTATTTGAGAACATAGCTTTCGAATTATATGTCGGAGAAATGTGAAAAAGACTAAAAAAAAATGTCTTAGAGAAACAAGAAAAAAGGGACAATAAATGGCTAGAGTTATATAGTTTTAAATGGAGAAAAAAAAATGCTCATTTTCTATATCGTAGTATATGGTACCGTATTGGTTGAATTAAATGTTGATCCTTTGCAAACAAGTATGGCATTGGAGAAGTTGCTCGGCCAAAGACCGTGAATAGTAAACTTGTTTGAAGGTGGATTAAGGCACGGGGTACCTGTGCATGTAGCCAGTGGCCATTGTTGAACCATTTGAAAGTATTCAAACTGTGCATTCACAAACAAGATCAAACTCGAGAGGAAGAGCACGAAAAGATGAATACGAGCCATGATAGATGGAGAGAATAACAAGAAAGAAAGGTATATAGAATATTGAAATTGTGAAATGAAATGACAATATATATAGAAAAAATGAAGAGAATGGGAGAATTATTTCATATATATTGATTTTGTAATGGCTCAAACTCACCGCCAGCAAATATTGTCTTTTTTGAGATTTTTTTTTTTAACTTTCTCTCAAAGCTTTAAAACGCTTCTGCTATGGAAATGTTTCCACACTTTTATAAAGGGTGTTTCGTTCTCCTTCCCAACCAATATGTAATGACCCGAAATTTTTTATTTAATTTAAGTTCGCTAGTTTATATATATATATATATATCATAAACATTGGATAATATATATATAAAATTCTATTTTCATTAAATATTTATTTTCTATTTTAAGAATGTACCGACAACATTTTGGTGGTTCCAAATCTTTGTCTATTTATTTTAATGGATTATTCCTTCCAAAATTTTATCTTTTCTTTCTATTTTCTTATTTTTCTTACTTCTCACTAATCTGATTGTATTTCTTTTTTTTTTTTTCTTTTACTTTATTTTAATTCCTTAGTCTATTAATTCTGACAAAAATATATATATATATATATATATATATTTTGGTCAAATCTAACTGTATTTCCTTATTTTATTTTATTTTAATTCTTTAGCAGTCTAATAATTTAAAGTCAATTTTTTAATCGAGTTATGCAGAGTTTAGGACTTCTCGTAGGACTTGAAACAATCAATTGAAATGATTCAATTAGGGTCTTACCCCACATGATATGCATACACTATGTGGAGATACTTTCTGTATGTATCAAATTCTACTTACGGTTATCGGTTGGCAAGTTACTTCTTGTACGTATATGAGATGATCTACTAGTGTCATGCCCTAAATAATATAAACTATATAAAATCGGGTAACTCCGGTTGGGATTATATGTATAAGATTCATAGGTGGTACAATTACGAAGTTCATCTCACCTATATATATGTATGATTAAGACAAGTTCAAATGAGGTAAATGATGTGAATCTAATCATTGAGATAAGCTCAGGTTAGTTATGTCACATGACATTAATAATTGAGATGTCAAACCGAGTCATCAAATAGGTTTAAAACTAATATTTACTTCGAACTATTTTTAAATTCTAAATTTGTTTAAAATTATTATTTATTTTACGTACAAATAATATTAACTCTAAATTTTAAATTAACCATTATTAATATGAAATCTCATTGACCAAAACCACAATTAGAGCCCACCAAACAAAGAATTCTAAATTAACCTAAATGCCTAAGGGCTAAATTAATTTTAAAATATATATATATATATTAAGTTTCAACCGTACCTTTTAACTTTAAAAATAAAAATAAAAATAAAAATGCCTTTACAGCTTTGGACCGAAATGGTAATTATTTTGTTTTAAATATCATAATTATTTTGTTTTAAATATTCAAATATCCTTTAAAAAATATAAAAATATTATTAAAGTTTGTACCATAAATACATATGAACTTTTAAAACTAGCATTAACTAGGAGTCTACATTGAGCCGGACAATTTAAACTAACCCAACTTGAATTATAGGGGTTGAGTTGGATTCGATTAGCAATTTGGGTTAGATTGGGTTAGTTTTCTTAAACCCGACTAAATTCGATTCGATTTCAAGTTCATTGAACCAAAAAAATTCGGATTGACCCAAATCAAACAAAATGTTGTAAAGATATTAAGACATTATTTATGGGAACACTAGAGTGGCATACTAGAGTGGTACAAATACAGACATTTAGGTTATGTTGAATATTTGAATACAATAGTGATAGATTATGCATATATTTGACTAGTTTTGAAGTATATTGTTTTCATTTGGTAGATTATTTAATAATTTTTATGTGTTAATTGAAAAGCAACTGTGTTTTTTTTTTTTTTTTTTTTCAAATTCTTTTTACTTTTAATCAATCATTTTCTGTGTCATTGTTCTAGTGTTTGACGCAATATCTACCACTCAAAAGTGTGCATAGATATGAAAATATTATTACTCAACGAAAGAATACAGATTTAAGAATAAGAAAAAGAATTGGGATCGAATGTTCAATCTTCATTGATATTCACAACCTTTAAATAGGATACAAGATACTAAATAATATATACGAAGAAAATATAAATAAACTAAATCTACTACTATTCAAATTTAACTGAATATCTAAGATATATTTCGTAAGTAATATATTCTTCAAAATTACGAATATCATATATTCCATAACTAATTCAAACTAAAATAAGTTGCACTAAATTCTGACAGTGTCTACTATATATTTGGGATCAATATATAGCATAGGTAGGAGTATTCTTTGATATTTTAGAAGCTCTTTAATACTTAAAAAAAATAACTACTAAAACATAAATTCAAAATTGGATTGATACAAAATTAGTTTCATTCGATTTTTCTCAATTATTTGAAGATCAATTCGATAAAAACAAAGATAGTAATTCTAAGTTCTAGCTTATTTATTATCGTTGTGTTGCAATTTAGTATTCATGGTTTTTCTCATAACTTACGTAAGTCTCTTTCGGGTAAAATATGAAAATATTTTCTTTTTTTGTTAGGCATAGTTTTTTAAACTAATTATTTTCGTTCTTTTTTAATTTTAGTATCTATATCCTTGTATTTTTCTTACCGGTAGCTTAACCAATTGCTCTTAGAAAGTGCCCACATTTAGTTGTCTTTTGTTGTTGGGCAATGTTCAACTCTATTACGATGATGAATTTATTTATTTTTGGATGATTAAAGATTAATTTGTGTTTTAATATATTTTATCTAAGATTGTAATAAATAGCTTTGAATTGTGGATAAATAATTTTTTAACACGCGATACAGCCCAACTTGAAAATAATGAGTTGGGTTGGGTTTGAAAATTTTCGAGTTGGATTCTGTTACCAATCTAACCAATCCGAACTTTGGATTGGTCCAAGAAAAAATTATTCAACTCAATCCAATCTGAATAGGAATGTTGCTTGAAAGTTTGCTATGGTAAGTTATATAATAGATTTTCCTATTTTTTTTTTTATTTTAATTTAGTTTTAAGGGAAATTAAATACCAAGAACAATTTACGTGATAAAGAATCACCGCAAGGGGAGTAAGATTCAGATTATCTAGTTGGTCAAATATCTCAAGCAAGAACAATCGTTTAAGATTCGAATCACTCCAAGTAAGATCAATCATGTCAAACTTCATGATTTTAAACATGCAGAATTGCAAAGAAACTTAATCATTGTTAAAGGAGAGTACAAATATTCATTTTAGTGCATTTTCCAAGTCTCGTTAACGAAGACTTATACAGACTTTACATAGCCTCAAAATGAAACTATCTGCGTTCCATGAGATGAGTTTGTAATCTTCATATTTTATGATCATAATTAGCCATTTAAGACCTAAAAATAAATAAAAAGTCTTAAAACTTAAAATATATTAATGAAACGCCATCAATCTAAATTTTAATCATAAATTTGTACCAATCTAAAAATAAATGTTGCTTAAATGAGACTTGATTTTATAAAATGTGAAATTGATTGCAACTTGAATTCAAATTTAATGGAACTGTAGACGATCATTGAAGTATCTTGAAACTCTTGTCGGATCAGAAGGTTGTGGATTTGACTCCCATCGTAGCCAACCAAAACTGTAGACGATCATTTGAGAACATTTTTCCTCACTTATGTTCGGTCTTTTCTTTAATTAACACACTTAAGGCCTTCCGTTCTTAAGTGTGTCCATGCATGATTGGATAACTTAAATATGACCAAGAGTACCTGAGGAAGCTTGAACAAAGAAGCAACATGTACTTCATTAAGTGGAAACACATAACAAAAAGTGTAGACTAGAGCTTAAAAATCGGTTATCACATCAGTGTAAGATGCTAAAGGTCTATATTAATTTTGTATTTATTTTTTGATTATTTATATTGAAGGGTAAATTGTAATTAAATATTTAAAAATAAATAAATAGATGTTCGCCAATTAATCAAAATTCTACTAGAGCTCCTAATTTTCAAGTAAAAGCTCTCAGGTTCAAAGTCAAATTTTCCACCAGATAGCCTCTTTCTTCGACAACTCGTTCTTGATTTTAATAGGATTTCTTCGTCAACTTGTTCTTGATCTTGATAGGATAATACACTTTGAAGGTCAAAAAACTGTGTGGGATAGATTAGACACGATGAATTCGTTTATAACCTCGTACTGCAATTCTAAGCTTTTCCTTAAGCTTCTTTAATGGTGCGTGTATTGGGCATATAGTTTAGATGCACTTTAAACGCTTGATTTCTTCACCAAGTTTGGGGGCTATCTTGGTTAGAATTTGTAGGAACAAGTTTGAAAATGTTCATAACCCTAGAATTTAGAAAAACTCAAGGAAGGAAGACCTAAAATCTAAATGACTATAAGTTTGTGGGCTATCTTACTTAGAATTTGTAGGAACTATAAATTTTGAGCTTAAACCGACTTTGAAACGTCTAGAATTGCCATAAGTTTGAAATCCAAATTTCTTGAATTTTTGTTGAAAATATCATCTTTCAATGAGGCCTTCGCCAACTTCCATTTTTAATTTTAGCCGCAAATTATGTGTCTTTTTAAACCTATTTAAATTTGGGGCTGATCGAATGAATGGATGTAAAGATATTTTAGATTTTCAAAGATGGTGTGGTTCTTGTTTCGGTGCTGATCTGAGTTATGGAAATTTTTCTCTTTTTTATACTAACTTCTTTGACTCCACCCTTTTCATTTGTTGTTTATGCATATCCAGTTAGGTGGCAGCTTTAAGGGTTGTGCGTAATTCTTTAAGGCATAGGCAGCCACACACCCTTGGTTATCTTCCCTTAAGCCTCATAGTGAAGTGGAAAGTTCTTGTCTTCTCCGTATCTACCATCTCCGAAAAATTTGAATCTCTCAAGTGAATTCTACGTCATATTTTTCCACGGTCTTTTCCCCTCTTTTAAGACTTGAGAATGCCTCCTGAATTTTTAACATTACTATTGTGCCAAGTCTAAGGATGATTCAATCTTCTACGCTTATGGTCTTATAGGTTGATTCCAAAAAGAAAAAAAAAAAAAAGAAATGTGCCACTCGGGAGTGAACAGGATGGTGGAGTGCCCAGAGGGGTGGTTTGACTTGGGTTAGGTTTATAAGGCACAGACGTGACTTTGGGCATAACTCGATTGTGTAATAAAAGACAAGGGATTTTTGTGCGAAATAAAATAAAGAGAATTTAAAACATAATATATAATAAATTTACAATATTTAAAAATAGAGTTCATGCATAATTAGTTAAAACTTCAAATAAGGAACAAACATAAAATATATTAAATAAAAGAGGTGAGGACAATGGGTGAAGCTTCTCTATGGCACCTGCTGCAAAGACCGCTCTTAACCTCGACTAGTTTCTTATTTACCTTAAAAACATGGAAAACATGGAGTGAGGTCAAAGACTAAGTAGTTTACTTATAGACCCTTAATCATGTTCTTTATATGCTAGAGTGCCATACTTCTTGACTTGTCCTAGTTCTTGTGCAAGTAATTAGGTCTTTTGGTTGTGTTCTTGACTTGTGAGCTCTTATCATGATCTGAGGACCTCGGTCTTAACCTATGTTCAAGGTTTCATGCGTTCCAAGCAACGTAGTCTGAACCCACATCCAGGACTTCATGCGTTCTCTACAATATGGTTTGAAAACCTATACCCAAGCCTTCATGCATTCCAAGCGGCATAGTTTAGATACCTATGTTCAAGGCTTCTTACGTTACAAGCAACGAAGTCTGGAAACCTACATCTAAGGCTTCATACGTTCCAAGCGATGTAGTTTGACCCGCATCCAGGGTTTCATGCATTCCTTGCAATACGACCTGAATACCTCTTCTCAAGTTGCTACATATTCTAAATACCTATGTTAAAGGCTTCATATGTTCCAAATAGTGTAGTCTAAAAATCTAAATTAAAGGTTTCTTACGTTGCAAGAGATGTAGTTTGAGTCATGAACATGCTTTGTCCTGGGAGGTCTACGAGTTTTCTTGAGTTTCTAAATCTGAGGACCTTGGTCCCTTGTCCTTGACTAGTACCAAACATTCTTCTTATCTTAATATATATAGAGATTGTGTGGTGTTGTTCTTGGTTTTCAAACATTCTATAAATTTCTAACGTTCTTACTTTCTTGAAGCATAAGTCGTAACATGCCTTCTTAATCTCCACATAACTTACAGTAACATGTATGAGTTATTCATAGTATATTCTTTAGAAAATTCGAGAAGAGTCTTGGATCTTAAGTAAGAGTTAGGCTATGAGGTATTTCCTAAGAGCATTTTTTAGACCCTAACTTGGTTGAGGTTCCAAACTTAATCTAAGCAACTTGAAATCTTGAACATATCTTTATGTCCTTAGTAATAGACCTTGCAAAAAACAGTAAATCATTTGGAGGATATTTAGGCCTTGATGTATCTTAAAAGGTCCTAGGGACATTTTGGTCATTTTACCACCTAATTCTCTAAACATGTTTCAATAACTTCCAAACTTTCAAACTTTACCAAATCATCACTCATAATAAGATAAGGTCTATTACAAAGTTTCATAGTATATGTAGATCATTTAGATCATGAACCGAAGATAAGTTACCCTAGGGGCATTATGTTCATTTTACCCCATTACTTGGTTTTGCTACTTAACCTTGTCTAATGACCACCAAATTTCATATTTAATGGTAACACGCCATAATATACTCAACATTAAAATTTCATGGGCTGCGGAGTTGATTTAATGGGTAATTTTAATGTTACTTAAATCCTGAGAAAATTAATCGGTTTAGGGTCTTAACTCACGGTTCTTGGTGTTTTTGTTCTATATTTCCTTAATTCATACTTAATTTAAGATTCATACACAAATCCGTGTGATTCTTAACAAGTATTTCTTTAGAAAAGTCCAAGGTGGCTATTTACCTCGTCGTTGACGTTTGAGACCTCCGTTCTCGAGGTTCTGGTATCCGAATTACTTCAAATTTTCTTTGAAAGAATCCTTAGAGTGTCTAGTTTCTGTTACCATGAAGCTTTTAACGAGAGCCGATCTAAAAGCTGGCTAAAATTAAGAAAAGTTGAGATTTGGCTATAGTTTTGTTTGAAATGGCTAGTTCAGTTGAACCGGCCACGTCATCGTCTTCTTCCTTTAGAAGGAAAGAAGGCACGCATGTCCTTTGTGCCGCAGTCTTGAAAGTACCTCTCTCCAGCTTTCTTCCCAAGATTTCTTTATGAAACTTAACGAGGGTGTTACAGAGACGAGCTAGGGATCGAGTTCATACCTTCTTGAGGATCATAGCCTAAGTTATTAACCTCCAAAGTTCGTCGGAAAATTGTTTTCTCACTAGAGTTCAACCGAAAAAATTTATATTGGGCGTCCGATTCTAGAGGTTTTCAGGGCCTGATTTCTAAATGGAACCTCTTCCTTCTTATTTCCTCTAGCTAAAGGAATTGTTTTGGTGGAACGTCTTTATACGTGCGGCCTTAATTTTGAGAAATTATCCTCAGTCTGTAGCTCACCCGAAAATGCAGAGCTTCGAGTTCTTGGATAGCTTGATCTAAGATGTGTTAGCTCTCGATTTCTTCATCAAAGTTTCTCATCCCCATCCTCTTAAACTAAAGGAAAACTCAATTTTAAGAAAAATGGACCATAGCTAGGAATTTGATTCCTACCTCTAATTTGTACCTGAAACTTAAGTTCTCCAATTACACACGTTCTTGGTGTTAATTCTCTTCGTGGTCTTCTACAAAAATGATCCTTGGATGTGCAGAAACCACATGGGACTGACCTCTTTTGGTGAATTCGCATGTAGGCTTGGATTGGAATTTCAAGCTTTCGAGCTTCTTCTTTAATGGAGACCACGATTAGGGGAATAGGTTTGAGGCTCTTTCAACACTCGATTCTTTCATAAAACTTGTCGGTGATCTTGTTTGGATGGTGTTGGAACAAGTGTGAAGGGAAATGGTTGTCAATTTATCTCGAATTTAGAAGAAATCCGAGAGTAGGAAACCTAAAAACTCAACGGGTATAACTTGAGATTGGGAGTTCGACTTGGCTCGATTCTTGTTCTAAATGAAAGTCCTCACTTCAAACTTTATGGACATTGAAACCTCCAAAATCGTCGTGATTTGGAGTTTGATTTATCTATAATTTTTTTTATCGAAAATATCATATTCGATCAGCAAGCAACCGACCTCTATTTCGAATTCGACCGTTGGATGTGATGAGGTGCGCCTCATCTAGAACATACTCAAATTTGGTGAAGATCCAATCATTGAGAATGAAGATACGGATGGTTTTCTGATCACTTCTCACTATCGAGAATTTGATTTAGCAAAAGACATCGGGGATGCTCTAATCTGGGTAGTCCAATTGAATCTTGGATATTGGATTCAGGTGAATATTTTCTTTTGTCTCCAAATCAGGAATAGTCCAATTGAATCCTCGATTTTGGATTTAGGTGCATATTTTCATTTCTCTCAAGATAAGGAAATGTTTAATTTCGAGTCTAGAAATTTTGAGAAGACGTATCTTGCCGACAACTAAAATTTGGAGATCGAAGGAAATGGGAATGTCTGCATAAAAACTTCTACAGGAAATCAGTGGACTCAAGAAGAACCTGATCTCTATTGGTCAGTTGGATACACAAGTTATGCAATAGAGTTTGGAAAAAGTTCGGGAAAGATTGTGAAGGGTGCTATGGTGGTAAAACGTGGTACAAAATCTGGAACCTTGTGCACAACTACATGATGTATAAACATGACTTGTTGTTGAGAGTGTTTCAAATTCAAGTCTATGACACAATAAACTTGGACATATTAGCGTAAAATGAATGAAAATGTTGGCTGAGAAAGGAGATTTAGAAGGTCTGAAATTTGTTGATACGAGTCCTTGTGAGGCTACATTATGACAAACAGAAATGAGTCGGCTTCACAAATGCTACCATAGAACCGAAGAAAGTGTAGTTTGAAATGATTCATGCAGACGTTTAGGGACCATCTCCAGTTTCATCACTTGGTTGATCTAAGTTCTACGTCACTTTCATCGATGATTTCAATAGGAAGGTGTGTATTTATTTCCTGAAACAAAAGTCAGATGTGTTTTCCACCTTTAAGAAGTGGAAAGATGAAGCTGAAAATCAGACTAGCTTGAAGATCAAATGGTGTTGGTGAGGGAATTAGATTAATGAGGATAGTTCCAGGTAAAGCAAAACAATTCGTTGAATAGAACATTGAATGAGCGGGCAAGGAGTCTGGGGATTCGTTGTAAATTTTCAAAGACATTCTGAGTTGATGTTGTACATACAATAGCCTACTTGAGAAATAGAGGGTCGTCAGTACCCTTGCGGTTTAAGTTGCCAAAAGAGGTATGGATAGGAAAAGAACTCAAGTACTCTCACTTGGGAACTATTGGTTGCACTGCGTATGTTTGTATTGATCCAAAGAATTACAAGCTTGATGCTAAGGCTATGAAGTGCTACTTCATAGGCTATGATTCTAACATGTTTGGGTACAAGTTTTGGGACGTCAAGAACATATATATATATATATATTGAGACACTGTAACGTGACTTTTGATGAAAATGTCATGTACAAGGACAAAGACAAGAAAGGTTCTGGGAGAACCAAGCAAGTGAGAGTTGAGGTTAAGTTGTAGAATAATTCACATAGTGTTGTTGTAGTAGATAATTGAGAAACTGAGTGGATACCTGCGAGGATGATTTATGGCTTTTTTAGCTGGCTTTTTTTTTAGGGGCTCCAAAATTCATAAAATTTCTCTAATAGGTCATAATTTAAATAAAATTAAGGTTAGTATCTAAATTGAGATGAAAAACAGACAAACGGAGGTCTAAAGGAGCAAAAAGAGGACACTAACACGAAAACATGCATACAGAAGGCGACACACACATGGCTCTCATGTGCAAGTACCACACGAAGGGAAGAAAAGTCATCCTAGCTAGGCAACACGTGGCACGCGATAATTTGACCATTCGACTCCTGTGGCATGTGTTTGATCCTTGACAGTTGAAGAATTTCTCGCAATTTTCCTAGTGGCGACACGTGGTGCGTTTTCATTGTCACATCGGGGCCAAGTAAGAACTTTGAACATGGGCAAGCGAACCGGGTGCGGTTTGGTTTCTATGATCGGGTCGCCTTATGGGTCATGCTTACCTACTTGCCTCGACATTCGTCGTACCTCAACCAGTCGTGCAACACCGTTCATCACACAACACATGGCGCACCAATCTCCTAATGCACCAGTCTCCTCCAACCATTCTACAATTTGTTTTCTAGATTTTCTCTATTTTCAAGTTTCTTTCTATTTTATTATTTTCATAACTTTCTCACACAACTCAATCAATTTGGTTTCTTCATCAAAATTCTGCTCATCACACAACACATGGAACACTATTTTTCCGAATCAACTCTAAATTTCTTCGCAAAACTTGTACAAAATCCCTCCAATAACAACATACTAAAACTTCAAAACTTAATTTTAAGAAAAGCTCTCGAATAGGAAGGAAAATCAAAATTAAGAACTCAAAAAGCTTACCTTTGGTTCTTCTTTGATTCTTGATAGATTTGAATAAATTAAAAGCCAGAATCGTTCTCCCAAAGCCACTAAGCAGTTCTTGTGGAGGAACTCAGATAAAATTCTAAGTAATTTTCTCTTCTACCCCATCTTGAAATTCAGCCTATTACACGATCCAAGGCCTACTACAGGGTGTTCCAAATTTCCAATTGGACCTATTACACGATCCAAGGCCAAGAAGATTCATCAAACATTCTTTCTTCATTTAAAAAATTAAATAGGCTCGGTTCAACCATCATCTAATGTGTAACAAGTTGATTCGATTGAGAAAAAAACCATTTGGAGCTCCATAAGTGAATATTTACACGGTTGAAGTAGTGGATGAAGTTGCAAGCATCATTTCATGAGTTGTTAGAAAACTTTATTTATTATTTTTAATTTCATAAAGTTTGTAATGGTCAAATTGACTTCGTCTTCTATGTCGAGATTTAAGGGGATTGAGATTAAATCACGACCACTAACTTCTTTTGTAGAACACAATTAATACCCACAAATTATTACATAAAAATTAGATTTATGATGAATGAAATTGATCTCTCAAGTTGAGACGTTCTCCCTTAGAAATATGAGCATCATCTTTGGCATTTCTCAGTTTCAAGCAATTCTTGTGGTAGATTGCACCCTAGCCATTCAATCAAGTTCGATTGTAGAGTGACTCAATTTACGACAAGGTTCCAAATCTTGCTTCTAGATCTTTAATCGTAAGAGCTAATCTAATTCTAGCCTTATCTCTTGGTTGATCCGAATTTTGTACAAGGAGGTGTTAATTTCTTTGATTCAAGGATTCTTACTTGAAGAAAAACTTGGATCGTTGGGCTGAGGAATAGGGTTGCCTTATCACCTTTCAAGCAAAACTCGATTGGAAGAACACATCGAAGGCTTAGACAATGCCCAGCGAGCAATAGATCAAATGGTCTTAGAATGTCTAAGGATTTGAGAGTAGCCCTAAGAGTGGTCAGGGCCGAAGTGGCGGTCTAAGCACTAGATTAAACCTCACCATGAGAGCTGTGGGGAACCAAACCTCACCTGGAATTATAATACAATTAAACAAGATAAAGATCTTGGAGCCTAAGCTCTTTTATGAAGTTTGAAATGGAAAGGCTCTAGGGAACTTTATCTTTGACTTTGAACATTACTTTTGAGCCACAAACACCGTGGTAGAAGAAGTGAAGTTTTGGAAACAATGCATCTAATCGATGATGCAAAGTTGTGGTGAAGAAGTACATGGACATTTAAGATGGTTGTAGTATTGTGGACACGTGGGAAAGCTTAAAATAAGAACTCTGCTTTCCGTTCTTCCCAGAGAATGTCGAGATACTCGCGAAAAATTTAGGAAGTTGAGATATACTAGGAATATTTGAGACTAGGTTAAGCGATTTTTTGAGCTTATGTTGGATATTCGTGACATGTCTGAAAAAGACAAGGTCTTAGTTTTATTGAGGGGCTGAAGTGTGGGCGAAGGCCACACTTTATGACCAAAGGGACCAAGACCTTTTCAATGGCTTATGCTACTTGCCTTAGCAACTATCAATTCCAAGACGAAAGGCAGAACCAAGCTTCCATAAGTGGAAATAATAGCAATTGTCGACCCCTCCCCCAAGGGTGGGGGAGGTGATAGACTTGAAGGAAGAAGAAGGGAAACCGAGTCCTCCCAACAGAGAGGTAGAACTCAATGGCAGAAACTTCATAGTCAGAGTAGTCATGATTAAGGGCCCTTGTCTTGTTACATATGCAAGAGGCTCATAAAAAATCTGAATGCCCGCGAAAGGCGATACTATACACCTTTCAAGCAAAACTCTGAGTGATTTCAAAAGTCGAGTACGAGACGGAAGAAAAAATACTGCTAGTTGAGAATGTTGAATGCCACCGCATGGGAGCACTAAAGTACTTGTTCGCTCTCCAGAAGAGAGTGGAAGAAATAAGGAAGTCAGTAGAACATAGTCTTACATATGTCGAGGCTTAGATTAATCAGAGAAAGCGGTCAGCAATATCATTGTTGACTTTGGAGTCACCCAAAACTACATTAGGGAGATCGAAGCAAAATACTTCATCCTTTGGCATCGAGTGTAACGAAGAAATTAAAAGAGAGAGAGAGAAATTGGCAAGTCAACAAAGGGACAAATGGGTCATTTTGCTCTTCCATCTATTATAGGTGTCCAAGTGGAACGCTAATATTGACCATAAAAAAGAAAAGGAGGAGGATTAGAAGAAGGTTTGGGAAAATCTAGGAGCCACAGTGAAACTTGGTCCAAAACTGAGATGAGTTTTAGAATGTTTTCCAAATCTGAGACTAACTTTTATGAATCGAGACCTAATATTTGGGTGTGTTTATCTAGGGAAGGTCTTTCACTGATTTCGTGGAGAAACTTGGCTTAAAATGCGAAGGGTCCGAGAGCTCTCCCAAAAATGGTAAGGATGTTAACAGACTTACTTTCGATGTTTGTAACTCATCCTGTGATGAGGAAAAAAATCAAGAAAAAATGCTAAAGTGTAGATGGTATTACGATCTAAAACTTTGCCAAAGAAATTTTGTTGATTCGAGTTTTAGGTCGAAAGACAAAAAAAAAGAGAAAATTCAAGAAAACTTACCCATTTTCTTTTTCTTTTTCGTCGGATAGGAAGGGGAGAAGATTTTTCCGGGCAGCCACATGTCGATCGACGACTGGTGAGGCACGGCTTGATGAGGAGGCGACACACGTCAGACATCGACTGGAGCTACGTGTCGGATGACAGCTAGAGCGAAGCAGCCCCAACGAAATGGCGACACGCGTCGTCTGCGTGCCTTACCCTATTCGAGAACTGCGAGTAGATTCGACCTGACCCGCAACCCGTCGGCTAAACCAACCCATGGTCCACCCAAGCAATCTAAATCGTCAGCCCAAACTAGAGCACTGACCCGCGACTGCGCAAAAGCAAATTGAGAGTGGTACTCACGTGTCCGCTTTCGACTAGCTTCTTTCCCTGCGCGTGAGGGCGCGTGTAAGGACCTTTTTGACCCGTTCAACTTCTAGTTGCCCGATTTTCGTCTCAATTCGAGTTTTAACAATGTTTTTATGTGAATAGAGACCTGAATAAGGAAAATCAATAGTTTTGGATACCCTACTTGCTTAGTAGCCCTAGCGAAAGGGGACTTGTCAACCATGTAAGTCACCACACGGAACTTAAGAATGAATACTTGTAGGATTCGCTTTAGACTTTTCCATGCTGTGAGCTTAGGTGTCAATATGTACGTTCTATGAAAAGTTCACCATGTTTTATGCTTCCGCTTAGTATGCATTTGTTTGTGCATGCTGAAGGGAGGATGGGAAAATTGTGAACTCTTCGTTTCGAGTGCTGATGGATGTTATCGCCCCGTTGAGCATGATTGCCTATTTTTGCATAAATTGTGTATGATGTGTCTAGCCCTTGATGCTTGCACCATCTTGATAATGTTTAGGAAGCACTATAATGATAAGCCTAGGGATCCATGATTAGAGTGACAAGTATTGAGCTTAGATAGATCCCTTCCTTAGGAGCTTAGCAGATCACCACGACAAACGTACTACCTTAGGGGTATTCTTAGGCTGCTAGTTGTATGAACGATATCTATAGCTTCATGGGAGGACTAGGGTTCTTGATCAGTTCTTATTGCTCCTAGCCATTTCGCATGGGAAATGTGTCCCCACGTCGTACAACCCATTAGCTGCATGGGAACGGGTTTGGTCGTGTCCCCCATAGGGGGACTATTATGAGCTCAGGAGGTACTCAGCACACCCCTAGGCAAGACACCATGTAATCTCAATTAGCCATGCAGAGGTAGCGCCTCATAAAGAGACACCGGTCATTTCAGCTTAGCATAAGGAACTCTTAAGTACTAAATGAGAGGACGAAGAACCATAGAAGTCCCAAGGGCAAGCCCTAAGGGCCTAAAATTAGAACCAGACGTCCTAGAACCAATGAGAAACCTGTGTTTATCTGTTAAGTTTAAGATGCGATGAGAGCCTACAAGTAGGTGGCTTACTAGGTATAATTTTATATTCATCCCATATTATATCTTTTTCTAGGTAGGTGAGGCGTTTGGTCGAGGTAGGGCGTGATCAGAGAGGTGGATTGTCATAGAGAAATGCAGATCCCGTGGCTTCAGTCAAGTGTTTTCTTTTGCATTCAGATTTTCATATTTTTGTTCCTAAAACTTTTGTTTGTTTGAATTTGGTATTACAATTTTCTTTGCTTGGAATAAATCATTTCACCCTTATGAATTTTCAACTATTTTCTTTGCATTCACGTTGTCGTTTTGAGTCACGGCTCATAATAAAATATTGGGTCGTGACATCGAGAGATAGGAAAGAGGAAGGTCGTCAATTCGTCAAATTTACCTGTCTTAGAGTTGTAAAGAGAATTCTTGATATGAACCAAGACATCAATAATGCAATATACATTTCAAGGAAGATTTTATGAAGATGTTGTTCAAATTATTACAAGTTGTTGCAATTTATGCCACATTCAATAAGAATCAAGCTTCGTTTATTCTTAGATCTTTACAAAATTTGGGTAAGTACTTCATCAAACTCATTTCACTCTCAAATTGTTTGTGTTATTTTTAACATATCTAATTCAAATAATAATAATAATAATAATAATAATAATAATAATAATAATAAAATAAAAAAAAACTAATAGCTTTTAGAATTAAAAAACAAATATGACTACTAGGAATCAAGCCTAGATCAATTTGAAATTCTCACTACTAAATTGCAACTAGTTTTATATTTAACCAATCATTTATCAAAATCTAGTCTTTAGGAACTCACCTATCAGCTCATCATTTTTTTACCAACGTTGATCTGGTCTTGCAAGCTAATGATTAAGAATAAACAAGCAAACTTCTTATCGTCTCCACATCATATTGTTCATAATGTGAGAGCTCATCTTGACGGTTTAAAGTTAAGCATAAAAACTAGCAAACCCTTTATCGTTTCCTACATAGTAACTAGACATGATCGTATCATCTCATAACTCATTTTCATTTTTCGAAGGGTTGGGTGGGTTGTGAACTCTACTTGAAGTGGAAAAAGGACGAAAGTACATCATTACAAATGTCATACTTGAGGTCTATTGTTTGTATTTTTTGCTTTTGAGTTATATTAATATGGTTGATTTGTAGCTAAAAGCTAATGAGATAAATGTTTTGTGTCAGATCCTAGATTAACATTTATGTGAATCACCCAAGGCTCGATCCACGATTAAAATGTATGTGAATGTTATTGATAATTAGAAAACAAATGTGGTTTTCACCACAAAACTCGGCCACTTTGATATTCACTCAAGGCTCGGTCCACGATTAAAGAATAAAGAAAAAAGAAAAATAAACGTGGCTACTAGGATTCAAGCCCAATTCTCAATGGCCACAACGTGGAATTCTCACCACTAAACTACAATCACTTTGATTTTTAGCCCATCATTCATCATAAACTAGCCCCAAATGGCGAATATATCAGCTAGTCAACATTGATCTTATCTTGGCAGTTCATGATACCTACCTACGTGGGAGCTAATCTTGACAGTTTAAAGTTAAGCTTTACTGCGGTCTTATCTTGACACTTCATGATGCCAGCAAACTTCTAATTATCTCCACCTTAAATTCTTCATACTGTGGGAGCCAATCTTGACTCGTTTAAAATTAAGCTTAAACTAGTAAACTCTTTATAATTTCATAAATATTAACATGATCATATTATCTGGTAACTCATTGACATGTGTATTTTAAGAAATCATTGCAAAAAAAAAAATTACTTCATTATGCTCAATTTCACTTTCAATTGCTGGGATTCAAACCTAGGTCGGCATGACCACAACTTGGATCCTCACCACTAAACTATTACATCTACTTTGATATTTAGTCCATCATTTAATACCAACGTTGATCTCGTCTTTAAGATCCATGATTAAAGATAAGCTAGCAAGTCCCTAATTATCTCCACAATATATTGTTCGTTATAATAATGAAAAACAAATAGGGTAGTTGGGATTTGAGCCCAAGTTTTACCATTATTCATTATAATCTAGGCCTGTGGGGCTCATTTGTCATCTCATCATTTAATACCAATGTTGATCTTATCCTCGCACTTCACAATTAAAGATAAGCTAGCAATCTCCTAATTGTCTTAACATTATATTGTTAATTTCATATAGGAATAGAATACTATGAGAGCCTAGGGCTTATTGTTTATCTAGCTCTTTCTGACCATCATTCATCATAATCTAGCTAGCTCCTGGGAGGAAGCATTATGGAGGTACTTGGTCAAGGGGGCGACATAGAGGTGATTTAGAGAGGCAACATTGTAATGACTAAGACACTTGAAGGGGTTATATATGGATTACTTGGAGGACGATTGAAGAAAGACATGGTTCTAACTTAAAACATGGAGGCAAGTAGGAGAAAGAGATATGATGGTGACTTGTAGGAGAGTTGGAGGATCCAACATGACTATGACTTAAGAGATTGATGTGGTGATGTGACTGTGACTTGTAAGAGATTGATGCGTGACTTGGAAAATGAGATAATACAAAGGTGACTAAGAGGATGTGACATGTCGATTACTTAGAAGATGCTCATACAAAGGTGACTAAGAGGATGTGACATGTCGATTACTTAGAGGATGCTCAGGGGAGAGATATGACTATAAATTAGAGGAGGTGTATGCAGTAACTTTGAGTAGAAGGCTTGGAGGTGAATTCATGGAGGCAACGTGACAATACTTGATAGCGACAATATGACTACGATATGGAAGAGGCTTGGATGTGAATTGAAAAAGGAGATATGATGATGACTTATCGGAGGAGGCCCAATTGATATGACTTGAAAGAGATAAGGTAGTATGTTCGTGACTTGGGAGAGGTGGCATGATAGTGACAGTGACTTGCATACATGTCACGTCAATTAAAAGATTATGAGAAAAATCATCCTACACATGACCTAGAATTAGCGGCGGTAGTGCTCGCAAAAATTTGGCGACACTCCTTGTATGGCGAAAAGACCCAAATTTACAATACCACTGTCAAAAGCAAATGTAGTCACAGAAAAAATTGAACATGAACATGAAACAATGAAGGTGGCTAGAATTGGTAAAAGAATGATATAGATATTCAGTATCACCGTCGAAAAGCAAATGTAGTCACAGACGCACTAAGTCAAAAAATGGTACACTCATCGACCCTCATCACAAGAGAGCAACGAGTGCAAACGAATTCCGAACGTGCTAACATAGAGGTAGTAATCGAGGAGTTATAGCTCAAATAGCACGACTTACAGTTTGATCCACACTCAGAAAGAGGATCATAGACTCAAAATGAGAGGACCCTAACCTAAATAAAATTCTAGACCAATTAATAGAAGGCCCAATGAACGGTTTTTCTGAATCCACAGATGACATACTGTGATGTCAAGGACATTTATGTGTCCTAGCTGTGAGTGAAATAAAGAACAAACCTTAACTGAGGCACATAACTCACCCTTCTCGATGCAACTAGGTGGTACAAAGATGTACTAAGACCTGAAACAACACTTATGGTGACGGAGTATGAAAAAGGATATCGTAGAGGACGTGAGTAAATGTCTGATGTGCCAACGAGTAACAACCCCTAGGCAGAAAACAGCTGAACTACTACAACCTCTAAGTATACCGAAGTGGAAGTCGGAGAATATTGCTATGGATTTCATAGTAGGCTTACCCAAAACACAAAAGGGTTACACGGTAATTTGGGTAATTGTTGACAGGCTGACAAAATTGGCACACTTCTATCGGGTAAGGCAACATATATAATAGACAATTGGGCTCAACTGTATGTGAAAGAAATCGTGAGGTTGCATGGAGTCTCAGTATCAATAGTGTCAGATTGGGACTCGCATTTTACATCGGCCTTTTGGCGCCGACTCCAAAAAGTGTAGGGTACCCGCCTCGACTTTAGCTCTGCCTTCCATCTATAGACTGATGGCCAAACGGAACGATTGAACCAAATCTTAGAAGACATGCTTTGGGTATGTGTTATGGATTTCATGAGAAGTTGGGACATCAAATAACACTTACTCGTACAACAACAGTTACCAAGCAACAATTGGGATGGCACTGTTTAAACCGTTATATGAAAAACGGTGTAGATCCCCATTGTTTTGGGACAAAGTAGGAGAAAGAAAATTAATAGGGCCCAAGTCAGTCCGCATTACAAACAAGGCGTTACAAACAAGGCGTTACAGAAAATTAGAGCAAGAATGCGCACTGCACAAAGTAGGAAAAAGAGCTACGCCGACGTTAAGCGTACGAATTTAGAGTTCGAAGAGGGGGACTTGGGGTTCCTAAAAGTAGCTCCCATGAAAAGCGTCCTATGATTCGGACGCAAGGGAAAGCTAAGCCCCCGCTTTATCGACCTTTCGAAATCTTAAAACGAATAGGCTCAGTAGCATACAAGCTAACCTTACCATCTTCACTCTCAAGCGTACACGATGTATTCCATGTGTCCATGTTGAGGAAATACATTATAGATCCTACGTACATGATAGACTACAGATCCCTCGAGATCGAGAAAGATTTATTTTACCAAGAGAAATCGATTAAAATCCTAGCTTGGGAGGTGAAAACCTTACGTAATAGGGACGTAGGTTCTATCAAAGTATTATCGCGGAATCATCAAATCGAAGAAGTTACATAGGTGTATAAAGAGAAAATACCCCGAATTGTTCCAGGAATTTGAGACTTTCGAGGACGAAAGTTTTTTTTAGGGCTAAAGAATGTAACAGATCAGATGAAAAGAAAAATCAGAGGCATTTATGGTCACCAGCGAGACCCAAAAACTCTGACGAACGCTGGAGTTTTTGTTCTCACACGTCCCACGACCCCCGCCCAACTACTGGATCACCACAACATCAAACTCCAGACTTCAGCCATCTCAGAACCACCTGCGAGAAAAGAAAACGGTGAGAAAGCGAGAGAGGCAGTGAAACCGACGACGCTCCAACGAAGTGAACCTATACGAAATCGACATTGAAATCATTGATTTACGCATGAAAATAACCCCAGAGACCTGTACACACACCAAGGATAGATTTTGACGTTTCATATACGTTGTACACCGCTGGAGGAGGAGGACATAACCTCGGGTTTTTTGGATCTCCTTAGATCTTGAAGCTTTCGACCTATACAAGCCAAACAAACGCCATAAACGGGAAGAAGAGGAAGAGGAGACTCGAAAACAACAGAAATAGGAGGAAAACGAGCATCAGAAATGACGTTACCGAAGAAACAGAAAAGTCGCCGGAACTTTTTCTATTAATTAGGTGAAGAAGACGAGTTCCGACCCAAGAACTTAACCTGGACCCGAACCAAAAACCAACCCAATCGATTCCAATACCCACGGCCTAGATGTCTCAGCCCAACTCAGAAAACCCAATCTACACCTCGGCCTAACCCATCAATTGCGACCCGAAACTGCAACCAAGAACCGACAATGGAACCTGCGACCCAGAATCTAAAAACTCGCCCTGATGGTCCAACCCATCCGCAGCCCAAACCCACTCAGCCCAACTAAATAACCCTCAGCCCAGACAGAATCCCCGCAGCCCAACAATGGAACCCAGCCCAGAACCCGTGATCGAAGCCAGACCCACTTGATGACCTGTACATTGACCCGACTTCTACTTGCACACACAGCCGCTTTTGGTTGCACCACAAGTCAATGTCTGGCGCAAAGTCCCCCTCAACTCCAGCGGCAGCTCCTCAGCTTCATGCAGCGTATTCTGCTCGGGAAACCTATTTTCGACTTGTTCAGCATTGTTCCAACTCTCCAAAACTTGATTTCAACCTCGTTTAAGGTAAAATAGGTCATTTCAAGGCCGTATTTCACAAAGTTGAAGTTGAAATTTAATTATGTTTGTGAAATACTAATAAAGGTGTCGAACGATCCAATAGGAACAAACCACCGATGAAAGTGTAAGATGCATACAAGGAACTAGGAGCTTACATATATATTTTAAGGCCTACCAAGTAAGTGGCTCTACCGTCGTAGGTTACACAATTGTATGTTGTATGTTGGTACGTGCCCGTGGATTCGCACGTGTCATAAATTGTATGTTAGACTGTTACTATTTAATACGTAAAAGTATGCAATGTGAATGTATGCTGTTTTTTAAATGACTTGATGTGCGATATAATGTGACGTGATGTGTTGTGCTTAGAATGGTTATGTGATGGTTGAGATGTTGTGTATGAATCACATGTCATAATAAGTTATGATGAAAGTATGAAATGTGAGTTTATGTTTCATAAATTGTATGTAAATGACTGATATATGGTATGAAATCACAGTCAATAGCATGAAATATAATCCCGTTAGAAGTATGCATGATAGAAGGACTGAAAAATGAGGAGTAATATGATATGAATGAAAATGATAACGGGATTATATTTAATAATGTCGAAAACAAAAAAACATTGGAACCATATTCATTATGTGCGTTCATGCATTGGGGGGATACCCTTGTTCCATCACTAGAGTACGGACGCGCGTTGAAGTAACTCATGCCATACTCCTAGGAAATGAACGATCTTCAATAAAAGGGTACCTATACCCAAAACCAATATAGGTGGGTAGGTAGAGAATACCTAGGGGCACGAGACAACTCTCTCTAAGGAACTCGGTAAAATAGCCTCGTAACTTCAGGAGAAGGGATGCCTCCTCACAAAGGGGGTCGCAATGACCAAGCCCGAGCGACTGTTTACCAAAAACACAGGTCTCCGCAAAGTCGTAGGACCATGTATGGGGGCTGATGCCTGCCCAGTGCCGGAAGGTGCGTACACCATTAGGCAAGTGAAGTATCATTATGTTTTACATAATGCTGTCGTGACGGTTACTAGTTCTAATGCGTGTTCGGCAAAAAGAGCTACCAGAACAGGCTCGCCCGACAAGAAAAGGGTCCCAGCAAAGCGCGAATTAACTGGTGAGCTCATACTTGCACGTATGGGTTGTGTGTAGAGTATATGGTACACATTTAAGCTACCCGTTAGGATAGTTCCATAGGAAAATAGACTAATATGATAGGTACCGTCATTACATTTGCATGTTCTTGTTGCATAACCCTATAGGGGGTCGCTTACTGAGTATTTTTTAAATACTCAAGCCTCGTGCTTCTACATTTTCAGATAAAGGCAAAGCACCCATGTGAGACCGATGGAAGCATCGCAAATCCCATGACCGTGACACATGCAATGGATAAATTTGCTTTCTAATTTAATAGATTATGTTAGTATAAGTTGGGTTGTATTTGCATTCATGGTATAGGTTAGTATAGGTTGAATTGCATTTGCATTATTAGTATAGGCTAATACAGGTTGAATTGTAATTACATTTATAAACTATAGGTTAGTATAGGGTTTTTAATTCAGCATTGCTTTTTTTCCTTTCTTTCCATGGTATTCGTTATTCACGAGGTAATAAAGGAGGTAAGAATCCATGTTTCATTTATAAGAAGTGTCCATCTAAAGAATTCTCCATTAAATGTAAGGTTAGAAGTATAATAATGGCGTTAGATTAAATAAGAAATTTTAGGGATGTTTCAAAAAATTACCGTTATACCCCTAGGATAAGATTCTGAGATGCTTGCTGCTTTCATGACTATAATACTGATGGTGTTAATATAATACATGCAGAAGCAATTTGGACCTTAGGCACTCTTAGAACATCAATTATAGTAAATAACTAACATGTTCATAAGTATTAAAACTCAAGCTGTTTGAGTACTAACTTTTTGTTGTTCAAATTCTTTTTTCCTCACGAACCGGTTTTGAACCACCACTAGTGTCTTCTCCACTATTCTCCGGCCTTAGAACGAGATTTGTGAAATCCAGTGAGTGACTAAACTTGGAAGGGATTTAGTATATATGAACGAGAGAGTTTGAGAGTTTTTCTCAAGGTTTTTCCAAGGAATAAGTTCCATGTACCTCGATCACTCTATTTGTAGAGTCATATTTGCATGTTCATGCAAATTTGAGATCACCAAATTTTGACACTCAAATTTGTGGGGTTTATTTGGTAAGCATGCAAGTTTGGTTAAACCAAATTTTGACACCTCAAAATTCCACTCACACGTGGATTTTTCCATTAAGTGAAGTAACATTTTGACTTTCTTCATTTTAATTCAACAATTAATTTCATATTAAAGTAATATTTAATGATTAATTAAATTATTTAAATAATATTTAACATTAATTCAGATGCCAATCCCAATCCATTCCGACACATATTTGATTAAAATATTTAAATCTTATTTAAATATCTCTAATACTCTCTTTTTGTTTAATTCATAAATAAAACAAAAATGCAGTTTGGTATATTGTATAAATGTAGCGCATATTCCCTAATTTGATTTCGAACACTTCGAACTCACTCGTCACATTATTCTATGGTTTAGTCTAATATGAGCTAGCAGAGGGACCTAATGGACCTATAGACAATGGGCTCCAACGATCCAAGATTAACTGGCTAAACTCATTAACCTTGTTAACCAACATTCGTTAACTACTAGGACACTCCACTATAGCCTAGTAGTTGTACTCCCCTTACTATAGATATATTTATGTCCATTTGATATAACCATGATTAGTAAGTCGATCCTTTATAGGTTGTTCGTAACTAGAGCTGGGTCAATTTACCGTTTTACCCCTAAAGTTACTTCTTGTTCCTTATGTCTTACTGATCCTCTAATGAACAATTGGTTTGTGGTCCAACCAGTAAACCGAATACCTCTCAAGCCAATGAGAGGGTGCGGCCCCTTGTTCAAGACCTGGAGTCGGTACTTAAGCGAACTACCTCTCTTCTATCACTAAAATTGCGTAGGAGTGAATTCCATCTTGCACCCCATGTCCCCAGCCATTCACCCAGTCTTACCCTTGAAATGGGAGGCCTATTGAGTCGGTGAACTCGAGTCACTCTCACCCATGCAAATCTAAGGATAATTTTGAATAAACAGGAGTTCATGGTTAGCTTAGGATTAAGATCGAGTTACCTAGGTCATAGAATGAAAAGAAAATTAGTCTCAACAGTAAACGACATTATAAAGAGAGTGATTTTCTTCATGGTCCGATCTTATGTAATACTCATTGCATAGGACGCCCCCACTTGCATGTCTCCGCATGTACAATTTAGTGATCACATTGTTTATGTCATATACAAAAGTGTGCCGCATCCATAGTGTCCCTAGGATAAGATACTCAGCCTTATCCCTATAGTATAGATCATTTTGACTATATACTTGAACTTGATCCACTCTTATGTCTCTACATATAGTTCAAGTAATCATACTATAGCCAGAGTATTCTTAGTTTATTGGATTTAGATTAACGATCGTAAAATTCACTTTATTTAATAACAATTTTTACTGAATAAACATCAACAATAAATTTATTGAAAATAGAATATGTTTTTGTTTACAAACTATGAGTTTTAGGACATAAAATCCAACAAATACGAACTGGGCAATATGGATGAGTAAGCTATATAAGATGTAAGAAAGTAACAAAATACTTCTATGATAAGATTTATGATGAATTATGTTGTAAATGCTTTCCTAAGATGGGCCATTGTGATCTGTGCTCCAGGTGATTGATGGTTAGAATCTCACCGTTGAGTTTGTTTATTTGCATGAATGTTTTAGTTTATGTTTTTCGTGATTTATGTGATTGATAGGATATCTCCCTTATAATAATGTGCGAATGTTTAGACTATGTATGTCATGCTCAAAGTGATCGATAGGATAATCTCCCTAGCGAAACATGCACAAGAGAACAAAGCTAAGACTATGACACTATTGCTAAATTGATTGCGAGTTGACCTAGGTCATTACATTTTTTTTTTGTAGATCCTCTATACCCTAGGATCATTTGCGGGTGATCAGAGGTCTAGACCTGTGTGCACTTAGAGAGTGGATTAGTTGAAGGAGTTAGTCCTAGTCGTCCCAAAAGAGAGAGACAAGGCTTAAACCGCCTAGATCCCCTTAAGAACTAGATAGACCTTCAAGTATGTACAGTGTCACCAGTTTAATGATGCCATCAGAGTCTCTACTATCCTTTCCACTTTGATACCCATATTGTTAAGTTTTTACTATAATATCCGAGTCAGGCATGGGCTAATTAGGGTTGTGTGACGTGACAGTTCAATTGGATTATCCTACCTAACAGATCTATCTTAAGAGTGGCAATGGAATCATCTAGGTAATCTTAGTAGCTAGTAAGAAAATGGGTCGCTCCCCCAACCTTGGGAAAGTTTGCTAGCTAACCTCCCATGAATGATGAGTAGACAAGTACACATCATACTATCCCACCAGAGAGAGAATTGTACGAGGTCACGCCTCAACTCAAGACACTAGTTTTACACTACATAGGCAAAGCAAGCTACATTAAGTCAAAGAGCAGAAGAGTTCACCCTAAAGAAACTTGTTGTTTGACATATCCACGATGCCAGGAAAGGGTGAACCACCTCCTGTGAACCTAAAGGGGGTTCGTGAGCAGCTTAAGTAACGCTTGAAACAGCAAGGCACCCCACATACTAAAAGAGCAGTAGAGACTAGGCTTGAACTTTCTAGAGCTTAGAGTAAAACCCGTGCATACCAACTAGATTAAGAAAGTGATGAGAACCAAAAAGTAGGTTGCTTACTGAGTATTTTTATACAAACCATTTCTCCATTCTTTTTCAAGTGTTAGCACGTTGTTAGTTGAGAATGAGGGGTGTTCGAGAGTTGTGGGGTCAGAGAGTAGGTAATTTTGGAGAATCAGTTTATGTTTATATTTTGAGTCATTTGTATTTCAATTTGTAATTGTATCTCAAACTTATTTCTCTATTAAAAATAAAATTGAACCGCACCATTCTATAATGAGATTCATTTTATATTTAACTATTTCGTATTTAACTGTGGTGTTGTTTGTGTCTATTTTGATTTAAATTTTAACTTAGGTATCTTTTATTTTATTTTACTTTATCTTATATTTTCTTTTGGTCTTTGTCTTTTTATCACGGTCTGAGTTTTAGAGCCTAAAAAATTGTGTTGTGATATTTCTCCAAATAGATTAATCTTTCATCCAACTGGAGTGGCACGTAGTCAATCATGTGTGTACTGTTTGTTATATACTTGTGCAACATGGAACACATCATGAACTCCTGAGGGGAATGAGGGTAACGTTAATCGATATGCTACCAGTTCAATCTACTCTAGTTTATCTAATAGGCTAATAAAATAAAGGCTTAACATGACATGATTAATGAACTATGCAACGCAACATGAATGTATGAGAATAGGATAGAAAACTACCATAAAATTTTGCACGATTTAAAATATTCAATAACATAAAGAAAATTAATGTAAAAACATATACATGTACATAAGTTCAATTTGTTCCTAAAAGAAGGAACAGATGGAGATACAAAAGATGTATATGATATAACAAACTACAAAAATAAATGGACAAGACATAGCTTTGGGTCAACACCCTTCTGTGGCTACCTAGCTCTCAAGTACTTCTCGCCTCATCCAACGGCATCATAAACCTCGAAGAAAAAATTGTCGGAAGGATGAGTATATAAATATAACCAATAAGAAATTCATTTGTAGACTCTCATTGCATACGTGAGAACTTTTAATTCCAAAATCTTTCATGAAACTTATTAGTAAACTCATTGAGAAGGTGTACAAATTGGTTTGAGGGAAAATAGTATATCATAGCTCTCGAATTTAGAAGAAATTCGAGAAGAAAAAAGAAAAGGTTTGAATCTTAAGTTCTAGGAACTTTATCACTCGATCCTTGTCCCAAAACATTGCCCACAACTTCTTATTTATAAATGAAGCTTGTATTGTCTTTGACATTCTCCACTCGTACTAAATTTTAACTCGAAGTTTCTAAACTGTCTGTCAAAAATATCTACTCATATGATGGTACTACCTACCTTTATTTTAAATATTAGCTATTGGATCTAAGGAACCTTGAGTTTTCAGGAACATATTCAAATTTCAGCTCAATCTAATGATTAGATCTTATGATATGATCAATTTTGTGCATCTTATCAATTCTAAAATTGAATGGGCTAGTGGATCATTTTTATAATAATCTTGAACTTCATAACATTTTTGTATTTTGTATTTTTATTTTTTAACATTTTATT
>CM031898.1:7777235-7791006 GCA_018691285.1 Cucurbita argyrosperma subsp. sororia
AAATCTATTGGGCTATTCCTACACAGGTTCAAATCCTACATCACACATTGGTTGAACAAGGAACGAATCATGATTAAAGGGGTGTTCGACTATGCCTGCGCAAGTTCGACGAATTTTTGGCTATATTGTGAAATCACACGAATTTGTTGATGAATTTTTAGCTATATTGTGAAATGACACATCAATTGAAGGAACTAATCAATCCTTATATAAGGGATGTTAATATGTCTAAGTGATTAAGGAGAGAGACTTGAAATCTAGGCTAAGGTTCGAATCCTGCTATCGACAAATTAATTTGTTGATGAATTTTTGGCTATATTGTGAAATCACCCGAATTTGTTGATGAATTTTTGGCTATATTGTGAAATCACACGAATTTGTTGATGAATTTTTGGCTATATTGTGAAATCACACAAATTTGTTGATGAATTTTTGGCTATATTGTGAAATCACATGAATTTGTTGATGAATTTTTGGCTATATTGTAAAATCACACATCAATTGAAGGAACGAATCATTCCTTATAAGGGATGTTAATATGTCTGAGTGATTAAGGAGAGAGACTTGAAATCTAGGCTAAGGTTCGAATCCTACTATCGACAAATTAATTTGTTGATGAATTTTTGGCTATATTGTGAAATCACACAAATTTGTTGATGAATTTTTGGCTATATTGTGAAATCACATGAATTTGTTGATGAATTTTTAGCTATATGGTGAAATCACACATCAATTGAAGGAACCAATCATTCCTTATATAAGGGATGTTAATATGTCTTGAGTGATTAAGGAGAGAGACTCGAAATCTAGGCTAAGGTTCGAATCCTACTATCGACAAATTAATTTGTTGATGAATTTTTGGCTATATTGTGAAATCACACGAATTTGTTGATGAATTTTTGGCTATATTGTGAAATCACACAAATTTGTTGATGAATTTTTGGCTATATTGTGAAATCACATGAATTTGTTGATGAATTTTTAGCTATATGGTGAAATCACACATCAATTGAAGGAACCAATCATTCCTTATATAAGGGATGTTAATATGTCTGAGTGATTAAGGAGAGAGACTCGAAATCTAGGCTAAGGTTCGAATCCTACTATCGACAAATTAATTTGTTGATGAATTTTTGGCTATATTGTGAAATCACACGAATTTGTTAATGAATTTTTGGCTATATTGTGAAATCACACGAATTTGTTGAATTTTTGGTTATATTGTGAAATCACACGAATTTGTTGATGAATTTTTGGGTATATTGTGAAATCACATGAATTTGTTGATGAATTTTTAGCTATATTGTGAAATCACACATCAATTGAAGGAACGAATCATTCCTTATATAAGGGATGTTAATATGTCTGAGTGATTAAGGAGAGAGATTCGAAATCTAGGCTAAGGTTCGAATCCTGCTATCGACAAATTAATTTGGCTATATTGTGAAATCACACAAATTTGTTGATGAATTTTTAGCTATGTTGTGAAATCACACATCGGTTGAACAAGAAACGAACACACAGGTTTGAATACTGTTGTTGACGACTTATCCCACATCGGTTGGATAGGAAACGAATCATTCCTTATATAAGAGGTGTCAATATGTCCAAACTTGAAATCTGTTGGGTGTCACCTTCTTTCTGTTGGGCTTTGCCTGCACAAGAAATCCCACATTTGTTGGATCAACATCGGTTGAACAAGAAACGAATTATTTTTTATATAAGGATGTCAATATGTTAGAGTGTTTAAGGAGATACACTCGAAATCAGTTGAGTTATGCCTATACAGGTTTGAAACCTGTTGTTGAAGAATTTTTAACTTTATTGTGAAATTCCACATCGGTTGAACAAGAAACGAATCATTCTTTACATAAGGGTGTCAATATGTCCGAATGGTTACGGGGAACGAATCATTTCTTATATAAGGGGTGTCAATATGTTCGAGTGGTTAAAGAGACAAATTCGAAATTTGTTGGGCTATGCTTGCGCATGTAATTCAGTTGTTGACGAATTTTTAGCTTTATTTTGAAATGACACATCAGTTAAACAAGGAACGAATCATACGAATCATTCCTTATACAAGGGGTGTCAATATGTCCGAGTAGTTAAGGAGACAAACTCGAAATCTATTGGGCTACGCCGACTCGAAATCTGTTGGGCTATGCCTGCAAGTTTGTGGGATATTGTTGTTACCAATTACCGAGGATACTGGAAATTGGATTGTTGTTGCCACAATTAGCAGTTCTCGAGAATCTGAGAAGCTGAAGTTTGATGAAGAAATTCAAGAAGTAATTCTCAAAAGTATACTTAAGTAGTTCTCAAAAGTATACCTAGAAAATTAGATATTCACCTAGGCTGGGTCCGCAATTAAACGAATAGAGAAAAATAATTGTTGATACTAGGATTCAAGCCTAGGTCTCCACGGCGACATTGTGGAATTCTCACAAATAAACTACAGCCACTTTGTTTTCTAGCCCATCATTCATCGTAAACCAGCCCGAAAGGGCTCAACTATCAACTAGTCATTCAATACCAAGGTTGATCTTTTCTTGACGGTTCATGATTTAAGGATAAACCAACAAACTTTTAATTGTCTCCACATCAAATTGTTCATACTGTGAGAGCCCAACTTGATAGTTTAAAGTTAAGCTTAAACTAGTAAACCTTTTATCATTTCATACATAATAACATGATCGTATTATCTTGTAATTCACTAACATGTGTAATTTTTAAGAAACTATTGCAAGAAAAAAAAAAACAAAAAACAAAAGAACTTACTTCATTACGCTCAATTCACTTTCAATTGTTGGGATTCAAGCGTAGGTCTACACGTCCACAACTTGGATCTTCACCACTAAATTACTACATCTACTTTGATATTTAGTCCATCATTTAATACCAACGTTGATCTGGTCTTGAGGGTCCACGGTTAAAGATAAGCTAGCAAGTCCTTAATTATCTCCACAATATATTGTTCGTTATAATAATGAAAAGAAAAATATGTCTGGGATTCGAGTCCAAGTTTTACTAAGAGGCTTGGAGGGGTGATATGTCGGTTACTAGGAGGAGGATTAAAAAGATTTATGTAGCAACTTGGAGGACGAGACAAGGACGCAACTAGGAGAAAGAGATATGATGGTGACTTGGAGGAGGGTTAGAGGATCCAACATGACTATGACTTAAAAAGGTTGATATTGTGATGTGACTGTGACTTGTAGGAAGTTGATGCGGGATTCAGAGAAAGAGATAATATGAAGGTGACTAAGAGGATGTGACATGTCAATTGCTTAGAGAATACTTAGGAGAGGGACATGATTATGAATTAGAGGAGGTGTATGCAATAACTTGAGAAGGGTAGGAAGTGACTTTATGGAAACAACATGACAATAACTTGATTGTAACATTATGACTACTATATGGAAGAGGCTTGGATGTGAATTAGAGGAGTTATGATGACAGACTTATGAGAGGAGGAAATGATAGAATGGAGGATAAGGAAATCAAATTCTTTACCATAATTTTCTCCATAATTCTTAGTATAAGTTTGGGTGAGTTTCAACTTGTAGATGGAGGATTTTGAATGAATAACTTGTTTCTAGAGACAACTAGTTAGTAGATTTTTTTCCTCAAAATTCGTTGATACACAAAGTTTTTTTTTTTTGTTGCTCGATTTCTTGAGGCTTTTATTAAGAGGATTTAAGAGTCTTGGGGCATCAATTCGAAAGTAAAATCACTAAATCAAGTTTTGACTCATTATAATGAGTCAAAATCTACTTTTTCTCCTCCTACCCTTATCATCACAAATCTTATCATAGAAGTTATCCCTCTTTGGTTGATGGTTTTGAGTAGTTTTCATTCCATTCAACTCATTTTCATCATTGACTCATGGAAGAAATTTAGACGTTTCGTTATGAAAACCTCTCCACTAGAGCTAATTGTGAAAATGGGAAAGAAATTTCGATGGTGCTTACCTTTCTCTTATTCTAGAATCTATTTAGGAAATTTAGAGAAATTTGTAATGGAAACCGAGCAAATTTTGGTTGAAAGAGCATTTTCCATCGCTTATAACATTACTTTCTTAAAAAAATTCAAAGTATTTTCTCACTCACGTCTTCTAAAATATTTTGCACAAATTTGACCTGGGGCTCAAGCATATGTCGATATTGTCCAAGAAGTGCAAATTTCACACATCTAACTTATTCACTAGGTTAGAAAAAGTGTCGTTCAATCGTTGTCCCTCTGCTGGGATTGTGTGATTGTGACAGTATGCACATGGTAAGCCATTTTTTGGCTTGTTTGACCCTCATTTAGCCACTTTTGTCTCGATTTTAATCTAACCCTAATTATACTTAGATTAGGACCCATAGAGACAGTTTAGAAAATTTAGAGCCTCTAAAATGGAGAAAAGCTAGCTCAAGAAGGCATACATTATCCATGTAAGTAGCCAAACAAACTTTAGACAAGTAATACTTGTTGGGGTCACTAGGATGTGCTAGCATTCGAGCCTTTCTTATCTTAAATGGCTAGAAAATGCATGTTCAAGACTTCAAAGGGGAATTTTTTATAAGAATGCATTGTATGTATAATATGAAAAATTATCGTTATACCCCTAGGATAAGATTTTGAGATCCATGTTGTTTCCAGGACTATAATACAAGTTGGGCAATATGGATGAGTAAGCTATATAAGATGTAAGAAAGTATCAAAATACTTCTATGATAAGATTTGTGATGAATTGTGCTCTAAATTCTTTTCTAGGATGGACTATTGTGATCTGTGCTCCAGGTGATTGATGGTTATAATCTCACCGTTGAGCTTTTTTATTTGCATGAATGTTTTATTTTATGTTTTTAGTGATTTATGTGATTGATAGGATATCTCCCTTATAAGCTTACACAAATGTTTAGATTATGTATACCATGCTCCAGGTGATCGATAGGATAATCTCCCCAGGGAAACATGCACAAGAGAACCAAGCTAAGACTAGGGCACTAGAGCTGAAGTGATTGCAAGTTGACCTAAGTCAGTACATTTTTGGTAGATCCTATACCCTAGGATCATGAGCGGGTGATCACCGGTCTAGACCTGTGTGCACCTGGATAGTAGATTAGTTAAGGAGTTAGTCCTAGTCGTCTCAGAAAAGAGAGGCAAGGTTTAAACCGCCTAGATGCTCTTAAGAACCAAGTAGAGCTCCAAGTATGTACGGTGTCACCAGTTTAATGATTTCATCAAAGTCTCCGCTACCCTTTCCCCTCTTATACCCATATTTTCAAGTTTTAACTATGATACCCCTACTATCGAGTCACGCATGGGCTAATTAGGGAGGCAACATTGTAATGACTAAGACACTTGGAGGGGTTATATATCGATTACTTGGAGGACGATTGAAGAATAGACATGGTTCTAACTTAAAAAGGCTTATCTGGCGACTTGGACGACAAGACATGGAGGCAAGTAGGAGAAAGAGATATGATGGTGAGTTGTAGGAGAGTTGGAGGATCGAACATGACTATGACTTAAGAGGTTGATGTGGTGATGTGACTGTGACTTGTAAGAGGTTGATGTGTGACTTGGAAAAGGAGATCATACAAAGGTGACTAAGAGGATGTGACATGTCAATTACTTAGAGGATGCTTAGGGGAGGGACATGACTATGAATTAGAGGAGGTGTATGCAGTAACTTTGAGTAGAAGGCTTGGAGGTGACTTCATGTAGGCAATATAACAATACTTGATAGCGACAATATGACTACGATATGGAAGAGGCTTGGATGTGAATTAAAAAAGGAGATATGATGATGACTTATCGGA
Organism: Cucurbita argyrosperma subsp. sororia; assembly: GCA_018691285.1. Classification (NCBI taxonomy): domain Eukaryota; kingdom Viridiplantae; phylum Streptophyta; class Magnoliopsida; order Cucurbitales; family Cucurbitaceae; genus Cucurbita; species Cucurbita argyrosperma. Next base: position 7,783,046 of record CM031898.1, read on the forward strand.
GGAGGCCCAATTGATATGACTTGAAAGAGAACAACCCAATGACTTGCAGAAGAAAGTTTGATAGTTATTTGGAGGAGATGGCATGATAGGGAATTGGAGGTTAACTTGGTGAAAGTGATATACAATGAGTTGGAAAAGGTCAACTTTGCTAAGGTAGTATGTTTGTGATTTGGGAGAGGTGGGGTGACAGTGACATGCATACGTGTCATGTCAATTAAAATATTATGAGAAAAATCATCCTACACATGACCTAGAATTAGCGGCGGTGGTGCTCGCATTAAATATTTGGCGACACTCTCTATATGGCGAAAAGACCCAAATTTATAGGGATCATAAAGCATAAAATACTTCTTCACACAAAAGACAATGAACATGAAACAACGAAGGTGGGTAGAACTGGTAAAAGACTATGATATAGATATTCAGTACCACCGTCGAAAAGCAAACGTAGTCATAGACACACTAAGTCGAAAAATGGTACACTAATCGGCCCTCATCACAAGAGAGCAACGAGTGCAAACGAATTTCGAGTGTGCTAACATAGCGGTAGTAACCGAGGAAGTTATAGCTTAAATAGCGCGACTTACAATGCGACCCACACTCAGACAGAGGATCATGACTCAAACCGAGAAGACCCTATCATAAATAAAATTCTAGACCAATTAATAGGAGGCCCAATGAACGGTTTTTCTAAATCAATAGACGATAGAAGGTGATGTCAAGGACATTTATGTGTCCCAGCTGTGAGTGAAATAAAGAACGAAATCTTAACCGAGGCATATAACTCACCTTTTTCGATACAACCAGTGGTACGAAGATGTACCAAGACCTGAAACAACACTTCTGGTAGCGGAGTATGAAAAAGGATATCGTAGAGGACGTGAGTAAATGTCTAGTGCTCCAACAAGTAGCAGCCCTTAAACAGAAAACAACCGGACTACTACAACCACTAAGCATACCGAAGTGGAAGTGGGAGAATATTGCTATGGATTTCATACTAGGCTTACCCAAAACACAAAAGGGTTACATGGTAATTTGGGTAATTATTGACAAGCTGACAAAATCGGCACACTTCCTATCAGGTAAGGCAACATATATAGTAGAAAATTGGGCTTGACTATATTTGAAAGAAATCGTGAGGTTGCATGTAGTCTCAGTATCAATAGTATTAGATCGGGACTCGCGTTTTACGTCGGTCTTTTGGCGTGGACTCCAAAAAGTGTAGGGTACCCGCCTCGAATTTAGCTCTGCCTTCCATCCACAAACTGATGGCCAAACGGAATGATTGAACCAAATCTTAGAAGCCATGCTTCGGGCATGTGTTATGGATTTCACAAGAAGTTGGGACATCAAATATCACTTAATGGATTGCTCGTACAATAACAGTTTCCAAGCAACAATTGGGATGACACTATTTAAAGCGTTATATGGAAAATGGTGTAGATCCTCATTGTGTTGGGACAAAGTAGGAGAACAGAAATTAATAGGGCCCAAGTTGGTTCGCATTACAAACAAGGCAGTATAGAAAATTAGAGAAAGAATGTGCACCGTATAAAGTAGGCAAAAGAGCTACACTGACGTTAAGCATACGAATTTAGAGTTCGAAGAGGGTTACTTGGGGTTCCTAAAAATAGCTGCCATGAAAAGTGTCCTAAGATTCCGACGCAAGGGAAAGCTAAGCCCCCGCTTTATCGGACCTTTCGAAATCTTAGAACGAATAGGCTCAGTAGCATACAAGCTAACCTTACCATCTTCACTCGAGCGTACACGACGTATTTCATGTGTCCATGTTGAGGAAAGATTTATGTTACCAAGCTAACTTTACAGATCCTACGCACATGATAGACTACCGACCCCTTGAGATCGAGAAAGATTTATGTGACCAAGAGAAATCGATTAAAGTCCTAGCTTGGGAGGTGAAAGCCTTACGTAATAGGGACATAGGTTCTGTCAAAGTATTATGGAAAAATCATGAAACCGAAGAAGATACGTGGGTGTATAAAGAGAAAATACCCCAAATTGTTCTAGGAATTTGAGACTTTCGAGGACAAAAGTTCTTTTTTTAGGGCTAGAGAATGTAACAGATCAGACGGAAAAAAAAATCAGAGGCGTCTTTGGTCACCGGTGAGACCCAAAAACTCCGACGAACGCTGGAGTTTTTGTTCTCACATGGCCCACGACCCCCGCCCAACTGATGGATCGCCACAACATCAAACTCTAGACTTCAGCCATCTCAGAACCACCTGCAAGGAAAGAAAACAGTGAGAAAACGAGACAGGCAGTGAAACCAACAACGCTCTAGTGAAGTGAACCTATACGAAATCGACATTGAAATCATCGATTTACGCCACGAAAATAACCCCAGAGACCTGTATACACACCAAGGATAGATTTCGACGCTTCATATACGTTGTACACCGCTGGAGGAGGACATAACCTCGGGTTTTCAGATCTCCTCAGATCTGGAAGCTTTTGACCTACACAAGCCAAACAAACGCCATAAACGGGAAGAAGAGGAAGAGGAAACTCGAAAACGAAAGAAAAAAGAGCAAAACGAGCATTAGAAACGACGTTACCAAAGAAACAGAAAAGTAGCTGGAACTTTTTCTGGTAATCGGGTGAAGAAGACGAGTCCCGACCCGAGATTCAAACCTGGACCCGAACCGGAAACCAACTCAATCGAGTCCAATACCCACGGCTTAGATGCCTCAGCCCAACCCAAAAAATCCAATCTACACCTCGGCCTAACCCATCAATCGCGACCCGAAACTGCAACCAAGAACAGACAAAGGAACCTGCGACCCAGAATTTGAAAACTCGCCCTGATGGTCCAACCCATCTGCAGCCTAAACCCATTCGGCCAACCTAAATAACCCTCAGTCCAGACAGAATCCCCGTAGCCCAACAATAGAACCTAGCCCAAAACCCATGACCGAAGCCAGACCCGCCTAATGACCCGCACATTGACCCGACTTCAACTTGCACACACGGCCGCTTTTAGTTGCACCACAAGTCAGTGTCTGGGGCAAAGTCCCCCTCAACTCCGGCGGCTTGATCAGCTCGGCGGCGGCTCCTCATCTTCGTGCAGCGTATTCTGCTCGGAAAACCTATTTCTTACCTGTTCAGCATCGTTCCAACCCTCTAAAACTTGATTTCCACCTCGTTCAAGGTAAAATAGGTCATTTCAAGGCCGTATTTCACAAAGTTCAAGTTGAAATTTAATTATGTTTGATACTAACAAAGGTGTCAAACGATCCAATAGGAACCAACCACCGACGAAAGCGTAAGACGCATACAAGGAGCTAGGAGCTTACGTATATATTTTAGGGAGTACGTCAGATAAGGCCTACCAAGTAAGTGGCTCTACCGTCGTAGGTTACACAATTGTATGTTGTATGTTGGTACGTGCCCATGGATTCGCACGTGTCATAAATTGTATGTCAGACTGTTACTATTTAATACGTAAAAGTATGCAATGTGAATGTGTGCTATTTTTTAAATGACTTGATGTGCGATATAATGTGACGTGATGTGTTGTGCTTAGAATGTTTATGTGATTGTTGAGATGTTTTGTGTATGAATCGCGTGTCATAATAAGTTATGATGAAAGTATGAAATGTGAGTTTATATTTCATAAAGTGTATGTAAACGACTGATATATGGTATGAAATCACAGTCAATAGCATGAATATAATCTCGTTAGAAGTATGCATGATAGAAGGACTGAAAAATGAGAAGTAATATGATATGAATGAAAATGATAGCGGGATTATATTTAATAATGTCGAAAACAAAAAAATATTGGAACCATATTCATTATGTGCGTTCATGCATTGGGGGGATACCCCTATTCCATTACAAGAGTACGGACACGTATACCACTAGGCAGGTGAAGTATCATTATGTTTTACATAATGCTCCCGTGACAGTTACTATTTCTAATGTGTGTCCGGCATAAAGAGCTACCAGAACAGGCTCGCCTGAAAAGAAAAGGTCCTAGTGATGCTCGAATTAACTGGTGAGCCCGTACTCACACGTATGGGTTGTATGTAGAGTATATGGTACACATCTAAGCTACCCATTAGGATAGTGCCAGAGGAAAATAGACTGATATGATAGGTACCGTCATTATATTTGCATGTTCTTGTTGCATAACCCCGATAGGGGGTCGCTTACTGAGTATTTTTTAAATACTCAATCCTCGTGCTTCTACATTTTCAGATAAAGGCAACTCACCCATGTGAGATCGATGGAAGCATCGTAAATCCCGTGACTATGGCACATGCATAGGATAGATTTGCTTTCTAATTTAATAAATTATATTAGTATAAGTTGAGTTGTATTTGCATTCATGGTATAGGTTAGTATAGGTTGAATTGCATTTGCATTATTAGTATAAGCTAATACAGGTTGAATTGTAATTACATTTATAAACTAAAGGTTAGTATAGGGTATTTAATTCAGCATTGTTTTTTTTTTTTTTTTCCTTTCTTTCCCTGGTATTCGTTATTCACGAGGTAATAACGGAGGAAAGAATCCATGTTTCATTTATAATAAGAGTCCATCTAAAGAATGAATTCCCCATTAAATGTAAGGTTAGAAGTATAGTAATAGCCTTAGATTAAATAGGAAAATTTAAGGATGTTTCAAAAAATTACCATTATACCCCTAGGATAAGATTCTGAGATGCCTGTTGCTTTCATGACTTAACACACGAATTGGGCAATAGGATGAGTAAGCTATATAAGAGGTAAGAAAGTAAAAAAATACTTCTATGGTAAGATTTATGATGAATTATGTTTTAAATGCTTTTCTAAGATGGGCCATTGTGATCTGTGCTCTAGGTGATTGATGGTTATAATCTCACCGTTGAGCTTGTTTATTTGCATGAATGTTTTAGTTTATGTTTTTAGTGATATATGTGATTGATAGGATCTCTCCCTTATAATCATATACGAATGTTTAGACTATATATACCATGCTCCAGAGAACATGCACAAGAGAACAAAGTTAAGACTATGACACTATTGCTAAAGTGATTGCAAATTGACCTAGGTAAGTACATTTTTTTGTAGATCCTATACTCTAGGATCATTAGTGGGTGATCAGAGGTCTAGACCTGTGTGCACCTGGAGAGTGGATTAGTTCAAGGAGTTAGTCCTAGTCGTCCCAAAAGAGAGAGAAAAGGCTTAAACCACCTAGATGCCCTTAAGAACCAAATAGACCTTCAAGAATGTACGATGTCACCAGTTTAATGATGTCAGCAGAGTCTCTGCTATCCTTTCCACTTTAATACCCATATTGTTAAGTATTTACTATGATACCCGAGTCAGGCATGTAGTTAGGGTTGTGCAACCTGACAGTTCAATTGGATTATCCTACATAACAGATCTATCATGAGAGTGGCAATGAATCTTCTGGGTAATCTTAGTAGCTAGTAAGCAAATGGGTCGCTCCCCCAACCTTGGGAAAGTTTGCTAGCTAACCTCCCATGAATGATGAGTAGACAAGTACACATCATACTATCCCACCAGAGAGAGAATTGTACGATGTCACGCCTCAACCCAAGACACTAGTTTTACACTACATAGGCAAAGCAAGTTACACTAAGTCAAAGAATAAAAGAGTTCACCCTAAAGAAACTTGTTGCTTGACATATCCTCGATGCCAGGAAAGGGTGAACCACCTCCTGTGAACCTAAAGGGGGTTCGTGAGCAGCTTAAGTAACGCTTGAAACTGCAAGGCACCCCACATACTCAAATAGTAGTAGAGACTAGGCTTGAACTTTCTAGAGCTTAGAGTAAAACCCATGCATACCAACTAGATTAAGAAAGTGATGAGAACCAAAAAGTAGGTTGCTTACTAAGTATTGTTATATTCACCATTTCTCCATTCTTTTTCAGGTATTCGTAGGTTGTTAGTTGAGGTTGAGGGGTGTTCGAGAGTTGTGCGGTCAGAGAGTAGGTAATTTTGGAGAATCAGTCTATCTTTATATTTTGAGTCATTTGTATTTCAATTTGTAATTGTATCTCAAACTTAGTATCTTTTTTTTATTTTACTTTATCTTATATCTTCTTTTGGTCTTTGTCTTTATCACGGTCTGAGTTTCGGAACCTAAAAAATTGTGTTGTGATATTTCTCCAAATAGATTAATCTTTCATCCAACTGGAGTGGCTTGTAGTCAATCACGTGTGTATTGTTTGTTGTATACTTGTGCAACATGGAACACATCATGAACTCCTGAGGGGAATGAGGGTAACGCTAATCGGTATGTTACCAGTTCAATCTACTCTAGTTTCTCTAATAGGCTAATAAAATAAAGGCTTAACATGACATGATTAATGAACTATGCAATGCAACATGAATATATGAGAATAGGATAGAAAACTACCATAAAATTTTGCCCGATTTAACATAAACAAAAAAATGTAAAAATATCACATAAGTTCAATTTGTTCCTTAAGGAAGGAACAGACCGAAGACAAAAGATTATATGATAAAAGACAAAAAAATAAAAAATATAAAACATGTATATGCTTACGGTCAACACCCTTCTGTGGCTACCTAGCTTTCAAGTACTTCTCGTCTCATCCAACAACGTCATACACCTGGAAGAAAAAATTGTCGAAAGGATGGTATATAAATATAACCCGTAAGCAATCTATATGTAGACTCTCATTGCATACGTGACAACTTTTAATTCCAAAATCCTTCATGAAACTTGTTAGTAAACTCATTTAGAAGGTGTACAAATTGGTTTGAGCGAAAATAGTGTATCATAGCCCTCGAATTTAGAAGAAATTCAAGAAGAAAAATAAAAAAAATAAGAGTCTTAATCTTAAGTTGTAGGAACTCCATCACTCGATTCTTGTCCCAAACCATTGCCCACAACTTCTTATTTATAAATGAAGCTTGTATTGTCTTTGACATTCTAGACTCCTACTAAATTTTAACTCGAAGTTTCTAAACAGTCTATCGAAAATATCTACTCATATGATTGTGCTACCTACCTTTATTTTAAATATTAGTTGTTGGATCTAAGGAACCTCAAGCCTTCTGGAACATATTCAAATTTCAGCTCAATCCAATAGTTAGATCTTATACTATGAGCGATTTTGTACATCTTGTCAAATCTAAAATCGAAGCAGCTACAGATATAATGCTGGATCATTTTCATATTTACCTTGAACTTCATAGCATTTTTGTATTTTTATTTTTATTTTTTAACATTTTATTCTAAAACTTCAAATTTTTTCTTAAAAGTTTTTACCCTTTTTAGTAATTTTTTCCTTCTTCAACATTTTAAAATTCCTCCTTCAAAAAAAAAAAAAAAAAAAAAAAAAATTCAATTCCTTTTCAATGAAATATTAAAAATCCAATTAAACAACTAGAACAAGGATTTTTTTTTATTTTTTTTTTCAATGTCTTTGGATCCTTACGAAACCTTATTAAAGGGTTGAATATATCTTCTTTAGGCCCTTTGAACCATCCTTCAATCTCTTAATTCTTCTTTTGGATCTCTCACTTTTTCTCGAGCGAGTGGTTAAGGAGGAGTATTTTGCTCACATTGGTTGGATAGGGAATAATAATTCCTTATATAAGTAGGAGCTTATGCACACACCATTGTTGTGGTAGTAGCCACGAATAGATGGGGCGTATAGGACGGAGGGGAGGAGGTTCATGGGAAGGCGCTGGGAACGGGAGTGTCGCGCCGACGGGAGAGCACAAGGAAGTCGGCGGGTAACGGCGAAGTAGGGTGGGGAAGGGGAGTGTAGTAAGGAAGGAACGCGGGAGATTCGAGGAAGCGGAGAGAGGAGAGGAGCTAAGAGGGGTCGAGAGGAAAAAATAGGGGGGGAGAGAGAGGAGGGGGAGAGAGAGAGGGGGAGAGGAAAGGAATGAAGGGGGAGAAGAGAGGGAAAGGAAGGAAGGGAATAGGGGAGGAGCCGGATTACCTTCTGTTT
>CM031898.1:7793606-7878354 GCA_018691285.1 Cucurbita argyrosperma subsp. sororia
TGTCTCGTATGACGCTCGGTGGTTTGCTGACCTCCGAATTTCACTACAGACAGCTAGCTTGACTATGATGAGTCCAGTGGGTGCGACCGCCTGGGGATCTACGCTCGCACGTGTGGGTTGTGTGTAGAGAAGTAATACACATCCAATTTTGTCCAGACTGGAGGCTACCCCTATGATGGTCTTAGCGATAGGTCCCTAATCATGAGTTGCATGTGTTTGCGTTCTCTAACCCCAATAGTGGGGTTACTTAGTCAATATTTCTTAAAATACTCAAGTCGTGTGATACTTTTATTTCATGTAAAGACAAGACACCCTGGTAGGGTTGATGATGACATCGCAAGTAAAGACCATGGAAAATGCATAAGACAGTGGTATTTCATTTCTTAAACTTTAGGTTAGGATAGGATGTTTTACTTTTAATGTTTTATATAGTATTTTGTTATGTTGTTGTAAAGAGGTTTTGAACATGTAAGTCCATGATAGTGTTGTATGATGAAGTTTTAAATGTTTATTTCTGCATAAGAGAGTATGTAATGATGACGGTAGCGACTTTAGGTTAGTAGAAATCTAATACCGTTACAAATATATTTACATGGAAGTATATACTTAAACTTTCAAAACTGACCACATAGCACAGTAGATTAGCGTGTCTGACTTCAGATCAGAAAGTCATGGGTTTGCCTCACTGTGGTCAACCAAAATTGTAGATGATCATTAGAGAACATTTTTCCTTACATGTGCTCATTATGAGTAATTGAGACCATTCTTTACTTGTGTTCATTATGATTAATTGAGACTATGTATGAGGCATTTGGATTCTTAGATAACTTAATGTTAAATCTATTATCACGTAACATAGTGATACGCTTTTCTTGAATATGACCAAATTTTTTCAATACTCTCCTCATCCACAAGCACACGAGGAAGCTTTTTCAATACTCTCCTCAAACACACCCCTAGACAAGCACACGAGGAAGCTGCCACAAATTCTACTTCGGTGGACAAAGAAGCTACACGTCCTTTATGTCCTTTATTTAGTAGAAACACATAATAAAAAGCATATAGACTAGAGCTTGAAAATCATTGGTGTCCGGTGTAGTTGGTTATCACATCAGTCTAACACATTGAAGGTCTCTGGTTCACTGGTTGAAGTTCGGGCGATGCCATTATTTTATATATTTATTTTTTTATTATCATGTATTGAAAAATTAATTTGAGATAATAGGGAGTGGAGAGAAACATATTTCTTTCAATTGGGCACGCTCCTAAGCTCGTTGGCCTTTGAGCTCTTTTAGGATAATACCCTTTTAAGGTGAAGAAACTGAGTGGGACAGATTAGACACGATGAATTCGTTTATAACCTCGTATTGCAATTCCTCGAGCTCTTTTAGGATAATACCCTTTGAAGGTGAAGAAACTGAGTGGGATAGATTAGACACGATGAATTCGTTTATAACCTCGTATTGCAATTCCAAGCTTTTCCTTAAACTTCTTTAATGGTGATTGTATTGCCCATATAATTTAGATGCAGTTTCAATGCTTCATCAAAGTTGTACGTTTTCTTATCTTAGAATTTTTAGGAACGAAGTTGGAAGGAAAATATTTATAACCCTCGAATTTAGAAAAATTCAAGGTTGACCTAAAATCCAAATGAATTAGTTCATGCTTCTTAATTTATAGTTTGAGCTAAAACCTACTTTGAACCGTCTAGATTAGCCATGAATTTGAAATCCAAATTTTTTGAATTTTTGTTGAAAATATCTTCTTAGATCAAGCTTTCACCATCTTTCATTGAAGGAAAATATTTATAACCCTTGAATTTAGAAAAATTCAAGGTTGACCTAAAATCCAAATGAATTAGTTCATGCTTCTTAATTTATAGTATGAGCTAAAACCTACTTTGAAACGTCTAGATTAGCCATGAATTTGAAATCCAAATTTTAGGAATTTTTGTTGAAAATATCTTCTTCGATCAAGCTTTCACCATCTTTCATTTTGAATTTCAGCCGTTGGATCTACTTAAATTTGGGGATGATCCAATGAATGGATGTAAAGATATTTAAGATTTTCAAAGGTTGTACTAGTTGACTTATCGAAGTTAAGGGTTGTGGCGTAATTGTTTGAAGCATGGGCAGCCAATAACCTTTGGATATCTTCCCTTAAGCCCATAATGAAGCGGAAAGTTCTTGTCTTCTCCGTATCTACCATCTCATGGGCAAATCTAAATATCTCAGTGAATTCTACGTTATATTTCTCCATGGTCCTTTTCCCTTGTTTAAGGCTAAAGAATGCCTCCTGATTTTTGAACGTTGCTACCGTAGGGTAGTACTTCTCAAAAAATGCCTCTCCAATCCAAGTCCAAGTCCAAGGATGATTCGATCTTTAGTGCTTACGATCTTAGAGGTTGGTTTCCACAAAAATAAAGGTGTCGCTCCTGAGTGAACATCATGGTGGAGTGTCTGGGGGCATGGTTTGACTTGGGTTAGGTCTGTAAGGCACAGGCGTGACTTAGGGCTTAACTCGTTTATGTAATAAAAGACGAGCAATTTTTTTTGCGAAAGGAAATAAATAGAATTTAAAATAAATATATAATAAATTTACATTATTTCAAAATAGAGTTCAAACATAATTAGTTAAAACACAAAATAACTAACTGACAAAATATTTTAAATCAAAAGAGCTAGGACGACCAGTGAGGTTTCTTTATGGAACTTGCTTTAAAATTCACTCCTGACCTCAACTAGCTCCTTATTTACCTTAAAAATCTGGAAAATATGGAGCGAGTTCAAAGACTCACTAAGTAGCCTACTTATAGACTTTAGTCGTGTCCTTGATATTACTATTGGGTTGTCCTTGATATTAATCGTGTCCTTGATATCACTAAGTAGCCTACTTATAGACTTTAATCGACGAGTGAGGTTGTCTTTTCTTTCCTTTATTCTCTTGACTCTTCCATGAAATCTTGTGAAATCTCACTTTTTAGCTTTATTGTGAAATCCCATATTGGTTGGATAGGAAACGAATCATTCCTTATATAAGTATGTCTGAGTGGTTAAGGAGGAATTCTACTCACATCGGTTGGACAGGGAATGAATCATTCTTTATATAAGTATGTTCGAGGGGTTAAAGAGGCTTGCTATTGATGACTTTTTAGCTTTATTGTGAGATCCAATATCGATTGAATAGTGAATGAATCATTCCTTATATAAAGGGTGTCAAAATGTCTGAGTTATTAAAGACATCGACTCGAAATCTGTTGAGCTATGCCTGCGCAGGTTCGAATTTTGCAAACAAAGGTAGAGTGATATTCAAGCTTCAGTGTTGACCGAAGGGGAAGAAGTAAATGGAATGACCCAAACAAAGGTAGAGTAGTGATATTCATCTGTTAGTGCTTTAGTGCTGACCGAAGGGGAAATAAATGGAGATTTAGAAGGTCTGAAATTTGTTGATATGAGTCCTTGTAAAGCTACATTATGAGGTCTGAAATTTGTTGATATGAGTTCTTGTGAAGCTACATTATGACAAACAGAAACGAGTCAGCCTCACAAACGCTCCAGCTTCATCACTTGGTTGATCAAAGTTCTACGTCACAAGTAAAGCAAGATAATTTTTTGAACAGAACATTGAATGAGCGGGCAATATAGGGTCGTCAGTACCCTTGCGGTTTAAGGTGCGTATGTTTGTGTTGATCCAAAGAAGAGTTACAAGCTTGATGCTAAGGCTATGAAGTCCTACTTCATAGGCTATGATTCTAATATGTTTGGATACAAGTTTTGGGACATCAAGAACAAAAAAACATTAAGACTATGATGTGCTACTTCATAGGCTTTGATTCTAATATGTTTGGATACAAGTTTTGGAACGTCAAGAACAAAAAAGATCTTGAGACACTGTAACGTGAGTTTTACTTCATAGGCTATGATTCTAATATGTTTGGATACAAGTTTTGGGATGTCAAGAACAAAAAAAAAAAAAATTAATGCTATGATTCTAATATGTTTGGATACAAGTTTTGGGACGTCAAGAACAAAAAAAAAATATCTTGAGACACTGTAACGTGACTTTTGATGAAAATGTCATGTACAAGGACAAAGACAAGAAAGGTTCTGGGAGAACAAAGCAAGTGGGAGTTGAGGTTGTGTTACAAAATAATCAAAAAATGTCATGTACAAGGACAAAGACAAGAAAGGTTCTGGGAGAACAAGCAAGTGAGAGTTGAGGTTGAGTTATAGAATAATTCACATAGTGTCGTTGTAGTAGATAATTGAGAAACTGAGCTATGTGATACTTACTGGGATGATTTGTGCCCTTTTAGCTAGCTTTTTTTTTTTTTTTTTTTTTTTTTTTTTTTTTTTTTTTTTTTTTTTTTTTTTTTTTTTTTTTTTTTATTGGGCTCCAAAATTCATAAAATTTCTCTAGTAGGTCATAATACAAATCAAATTAGGGTTAGTATCAAAATTGAGATGAAAAACAGACAAATGGAGGTCTAAAGGAGCAAAAAGAGGACACTAACACGAAAACATGCATACAGAAGGCGGCACACACATGGCTCGGAGGTTCTTTTAAGGGGATTGAGATTAAATCACGACCACTAACTTCTTTTGTGGGAGACAATAAATGCCCACAAATTATTACGTAGAAATTAGATTTATGATGAATGGTCTCAAGTTGAGACGTTCTCCCTTAGTAATATGAGCATCATCTTTGTCATTTCTAAGTTTCAAGCAATTCTTGTTGTACATTGCACCCAAGCCATTCAATCAGGTTCGACTGTAGGGTGACTCAATTTAGGACAAGGTTCCAAATCTTGATTCTGTTGGGTTTTATGTCCAAAAACTCATAGTTTGTAAACAATAACATATTCTATTTCAACAAAGTTATTATTGATCTATAGGTTCATTAGGTCCCTCTGCTAGCTTATATCGGACTAAACCATAGAACAGTATGACGAGTGAGTTCGAGGTGTTCAAATTCAAATTAGGGAATATGTGCTACATATATACGATATATTTAACCGCATTTTTGTTTTATTTACGAATTAAACAAAAAAAGAGAATCTGAGATATTTAAATAAGATTTAAATATTTTAATCAAATATGTCTCGGAATTGATTGGGATTGATATTTGAATTAATATTAAATATTAATTAAGTAGTTTAATTAATCATTTAATATTACTTTAATATAAAATTAAATTATTCAAATTAATTGTTGAATTAAAATGAAGAAGTCAAAATGTTGACTTCATTTAATGGAAAAATCCATGTTCGAGTTAGTGGAATTCTGAGATGTCGAAATTTGGTTGAACCAAACTTGCATGCTTGCCAAATAAACCCAAAAATTTGAGTGGAATTTTGAGGGTCAAAATTTGGTTAACTCAAACTTGCATGCTTGCCATCTGATCTCAAACATTTGACTTGAATTTTGAGTGTCAAAATTTGGTTATCTCAAATTTGCATGAACATGCAAAGATCACTCGATAAATAGAGTGATCAAGGTACATGGAACCTCTCCCTTTGAAAAATCTTGAGAAAAACTCTCACAAACTCTCTCTTCATCTATACTAAATCCCTCCTAAGTTTAGTCACTCACTGGATTCAACAATCCCGTTCTAAGGTCGGAGAATAGTGGAGAAGACACTAATAGTGGTTCGAAACCGGTTCGTGAGGAAAAAGGAATTTGAATTAGTTAGTACTCAAAGACCTTGAGTTTTAATACTTATGAACATGCTAGTTATTTACTATAATAGATGTTCTAAGAGTGCCTAAGATCCAAATTGCTTCCGCATGTGTTATATGTACTCCATCAGCTTCTAGATCTTTGATCGTAAGATGTAATCTAATTCTAGCCTTATCTCTTCGTTGATCCGAATTTTGTATAAGAATGTGTTAATTTCTTTGATTCCAGGATTCTTGCTTGAACAAAAGCTTGGATCGTTGGGCTGAGGAATAGGATTTCCTTATCACCTTTCAAGAAAAACTCGGTTGGAAGAACAAATCGAAGGCTTAGACAAGGCCCAACGAGCAATAGATCAAATGGTCTAAGAAATGTCTAAGGATTTGAGAGCATCCCTAGGAGTGGTCAGGGCCAAAGTGGCTGTCTGAGAACTAGATTAAACCTCACCATGGGAGCTGTGGGGAACCAAACCTCACCTGGAATTATAATACAATTAAACAAGATAAAGATCCTCGAGCCTAAGCCCTTTTATGGGGTTTAAAATAGAAAGGCTCTAGGGAACTTTATCTTTGACTTTGAACTTTACTTTCGAGCCACAAACACCGTGGCAGAAGAAGTGAAGTTTTGGAAACAATGCATCTAATCGACGATGCAAAGTTGTGGTGAAGATTCAAGTACATAGACATTTAAGATGGTTGTAGTATCGTGGACACGTGAGAAAGATTAAAATAAGAACTCTGCTTTCAGTTCTTCCTAGAGAATGTCGAGATACACGCGAGAAATTTAAGAGAGTTGAGATATACTAGGAATATTTGAGACTAGGTTAAGCGATTTTTTTGGGCTTATGTTGGATATTCGTGACATGTCTGAAAAAGACAAGATCTTAAGTTTTATTGAGGGGCTTAAGTGTGGGCGAAGGCCACACTTTATGACCAAAGGGACCAAGACCTTTTCAATGGCTTATGCTACTTACCTTAGCAACTATCAATTCCAAGACGAAAGGCAGAACCAAACTTCCATAAGTGGGAATAATAGCAATTACCGACCCCTCCCCCAAGGGTGGGGGACGTGATAGACTTAAAAGGAAGAAGAGGGGAAAGTGAGTCCTCCCAACAGGGAGGTAGAACTCAATGGCAAAAACTTCATAGTCAGAGTAGTCACAATCAAGGCCCCTTGTCTTGCTACATATGCAAGAGGCCCATAAAAAATCTAAATGCCCGCAAAAGGTGGTACTATACACCTTTCAAGCAAAAATCCGAGTGAATTCAAAAGTCGAGTATGACACGGTAGAAAAAAAATATCGCTAGTTGAGAATGTTGAATGCCACCGCATGGGGCACTAAAGTACTTGTTCGCTCTCCAGAAGAGAGTGGAAGAAATAAGGAAGTCAGTGGAACATAGTCTCTTATATATGTCGAGGCTTGGATTAATCACAAAGCAGTCAGAAATATAAATGTTGACTTTGGAGTCACCCAATACTACATTATGGAGATCCAAGCAAAATACTTCAACCTTTGGCATGGAGTGTAAAGTTCAAATTAGAGAGAGAGAGAAATTGGCCCAAGTCAACAAAGGGACAAATGGGTCATTTTACTCTTCCATAGAGGGGTACAAGTGTAACCCTAATATTGACCATAAAAAAGAAAAGGAGGATTAGAAGAAAGTTTGGGAGAATCTAGGAGCCAGGCAAAAAACTTCGTCCATAATCGAGATGAGTTTTAGAATGTTTTACAGATTTGAGACTAACTTTTATGAATTGAGACCTAATATTTGGGTGTGTTACCTAGGAAAAGTCTTTCACTAATTCCGTGGAGAAACATGGCTGAAAACGAGAAGGATCCGAGAGCTCTCCCAAAAGTGGTAAGGATGCTAATGGACTTACTTTTGATGTTCGTAACTCGTCCAATGATGTGGAAAAAAATCAAGAAAAAAATGCTAAAGTGTAGATGGTATTACGATCTACAACTTTGCAAAAGAAATCTTGTTGATTCGAGTTTTAGATCGAAAGATTAAAAAAAAAACAAAAAAACAAAAAACAAAAACGGAGAAGATTCAAGAAAACTTACCCATTTTCTTTTTTTTGTCGGATAGGAAGGGGAGAAGATTTTTTCTAGCAGCCATGTGCCGTTCGGCAACCGATGAGGCACGACTTGATGAGGAGGCGACACACATCAGACATCGACTGGAGCTACGTGTCGGACGACAGCTGGAGCGATGCGGCCCCAGCGAAATGGTGACACGCGTCGTCTATGTGCCCTACTCGATTCCAGATCTGCGAGTAGATCCGACCCGACGCGCAATTCGTCGACCAAACCAACCCATGGTCCACCCAAGCAATCCAAATCGTCGACCCAAACTGGAGCGCTGACCCGCGACTGCGCAAAAGCAAACCGAGAGTTGTACTTGCGTGTCCGCTTTCGACTAGCTTCCTTCCCTGCGCGTGAGGGCGCGTGTAAGGACCTTTTTGACCTGTTTGACTTCTAGTTGCCCGATTTTCATCTCAATTCTAGTTTTAACAATGTTTTTATGTGAATAGGGACCTAATTGAGGAAAATCAATAGTTTTGGATACCCTACGTGCTTAGTATCCCTAGCGAAAGGGCACGTGTCAACCATGTAAGTCACCACACGGAACTTAGGAATGAGTACTTGTAGGAATCGCTTTGTTATGCATGCATGCTAGATTAATTTCCTTAGTTGATTAGACTTTTCCATGTTATGAGCTTAGGTGGCAATGTGTACGTTCTATGAAAAGTTAACCATGTTTTATGCTTCCGCTTAGTATGTATCTGTTTATGCATGCTGAAGGGAGGATGGAAAAATTGTGAACTCTTCGTTTCGGGTGCTGATGGATGTTATCGCCTCGTTGAGCATGATTGCCTATTTTTGCATAAACTGTGTATGATGTGTCTAGTTCTTGATGCTTGCACCATCTTGATAATGTTTAGGAAGCACGGTAATGAAAAGCCTAGGGATCCTTGATTAGAGTGACAAGTCACTGAGCTTAGATAGATCCCTTCCTTAGGGGTATTCTTAGCAGATCACCACGGCAAACGTACTACCTTAGGGGTATTCTTAAGTTGTTAGTTGTCTGAACGATATCTATAGCTTCGTGGAAGGACCAGGGTTCCTGATCAGTTCTTACTTCTCCTAGCCATTTCGCCTGAGAAATGTGTCCCCACGTCGTACAGCCCATTAGCTGCATGAGAACGGGTTGAGTCATGCCCCCCATAGGGGGACTATTATGAGCTCAGTAGATACTCAGCACACCCCTAGGCAAGACACCATGTAATCTCAGTTAGCCATACAGAGGTAGCACCCCATAGAGAGACACCGGTCATTTCAGCTTAGCATAAGGAACTCTTAAGTACTAAATGAGAGGATGAAGAACCATAGAAGTCCCAAGGGGCAAGCCCTAAGGGCCTAAGATTAGAACCAGACGTCCTAGAACCAATGAAAGGCCCATGTTTATCTGTTAAGTTAGGATGCAATGAGAGCCTACAAGTAGGTGACTTACTGGGTATAATTTTATATTCATCCCTGCTATATCTTTTTCTAGGTACGTGAGGCGTTTGGTCGAGGTAGGGCGTGATCAGAGAGGTGGATTGTCACAGAGAAATGCATGTCCTGGGGCATCAGTCTAGTCTTTTCTTTTGCATTCATATTTTCATATTTTTGTTCCTAAAACTTTTGTCTGTTTGAACCTTGGTATTGCAATTTTCTTTACTTGGAATAAATCATTTCGCCCTTATAAATTTTCAACTATTTTCTTTGCATTCATGTTGTTTTTTTGAGTCACGGCTCATAGTAAAATATTGGGTCGTGACATTGAGAGATAGGAAAGAGGAAGGTCATCAATTCGACAAATTTACCTGTCTTAAGAGTTGTAAAAAGAACTTCTGATATTAACCAAAGCATCAATCATGCAATATACACTTCATGGAAGATTTTACGAAGATGTGAAAATTATCACAAGTTGTTGCAATTTATGTCACATTCAATAAGAATCAAGCTTCATTTATTCATAGATAGTTACAAAATTTATGTAATTACTTCATCAAAGTTGATTTCACTTTGAAATTATTTGTTCTATTTTTAAGAACATATCTAATTCAAAAATTAAAAAAATAAGTAAAACTACTAGCTTTTAGAATTAAAAAAACAAATGTGACTACTGAGAATCAAGCCTAGATCAACGTGAAATTCTTACCACTAAATTGCAACTAGTTTTATATTTGGTTACCAAGGTTGATTTGGTCTTGTGGCCTAATGATTAAGAATAACCAAGCAAACTTCTTATTGTCTCCACATCCAATAAACAAGCAAACTTCTTATTGTCTCCACATCATATTGTTCATAATCTGAGAGCTCATCTTTACGGTTTAAAGTCAAGCATAAACACTAGCAAACCCTTTATCGTTTCCTACATAGTAACTGGACTCCACATCATATTGTTCATAATCTGAGAGCTCATCTTTACGGTTTAAAGTCAAGCATAAACACTGGCAAACCCTTTATCGTTTCCTACATAGTAACTGGACATGTATCATCTCATAACTCATTTTCATTTTTCAAAGGGTTGGGTGGGTTGTGAACTCTACTCGAGGTGGAACAAGGACCAAAGTACATCATTACGAATGTCATATTTGAGGTCTATTGTTTGTATTTTTTGCTTTTGAGTCATATTAATATGGCTGATTACATAACGCGGAATTCTCACCACTAAACTACAATCACTTTAATTTTTAGCCCATCATTCATCGTAAACTAGCCCTAAATGGCTCATCTATCAACTAGTCATTTAATACCAACGTTGATCTTATCTTGACAGTTCATGATACCAGCAAACTTCTAATTGTTTCCACCTCAAATTGTTCATACTGTGGGAGCCCATCTTGACAGTTTAAAGTTAAGCTTAAACTAGTAAACCCTTTATCATTTCATATATAGTAACATTCGTATTATCTGGTAACTCATTGACATGTGTAATTTTTAAGAAACCATTGCAAAAAAAATTACTTCATTACGCTCAATCTCACTTTCAATTGTTGGGATTCAAAACTAGGTCTGCACGACCACAACTTGGATCCTCACCACTAAACTATTACATCTACTTGGATATTTAGTTCATCATTTAATACCAACGTTGATCTCGTCTTTGGGGTCCACGATTAAAGATAAGCTAGCAAGTCCCTAATTATCTCCACAATGTATTGTTCATTATATAATGAAAAACAAATATGGTAGTTGGAATTTGAGCCCAAGTTTTTACCATTATTCATTATAATCTAGGCCCGTGGGGCTCATCTGTCATCTCATCATTTAATACCAATGTTGATTTTATCCTCGCAGTTCACAATTAAGGATAAGCTAGCACGCTCCTAATTATCTTAACATTATATTGTTAATTTCATATAGGAATAGAATACTATGAGAGCCTAGGGCTTATTGTTTGTCTAGCTCTTTCTGGCCATCATTCATCATAATCTAGCTCCTGGGAGGAAGCATCATGGAGGTACTTGGTCAAGGGGGCGACATAGAGGTGACTTAGAGAGGCAACATTATACTGACTAAGACACTTGGAGGGGTTATATATCGATTACTTGGAGGACGATTGAAGAATAGACATGGTGATTGAAGAATAGACATGGTTCTAACTTAAAAAGGCTTATCTGGCGACTTGGACGACAAGCCAAGGAGGCAAGTAGGAGAAAGAGATATGATGGTGAGTTGTAGGAGAGTTCTTGGATCGAACGTGACTATGACTTAAGAGGTTGATGTGGTTGATGTGTGACTTGGAAATTGGATCGAACGTGACTATGACTTAAGAGGTTGATGTGGTTGATATGTGACTTGGAAAAGGAAATAATACAAAGGTGACTAAGAGGATGTGACATGTCAATTACTTAGAGGATGCTCAAGGGAGGGACATGACTATGAATTAGAGGAGGTGTATACAGTAACTTTGAGTAGAAGGCTTGGAGGTGATTTCATGGAGGCAATATGACAATACTTGATAGCGACAATATGACTACGATATGGAAGAGGCTTGGATGTGAATTGAAAAAGGAGATATGATGATGACTTATTAGAGGAGGCCCAATTATTATGACTTGAAAGAGAACAACACAATGTTCTCCAGAAAGAGAACAACACAATGACTTGGAGAAGAAAGTTTGATAGTTATTTGGAGGAGATGGCATGATAGGGAATTGGAGGTTAACTTGGTGAAAGTGATATACAATGAGTTGGAAAAGGTTAACTTTACTAAGGTAGTATGTTTGTGATTTGGAAGAGGTGGCGTGACAGTGACATGCATACGTGTCATGTCAATTAAAATATTATGAGAAAAATCATCCTACACATGACCTAGAATTAGCGGCGGTGGTGCTCGCATTAAAAATTTGGCGACACTCTCTATATGGCGAAAAGACCCAAATTTATAGGGATCATAAAGCATAAAATACTTCTTCACACAAAAGACAATGAACATGAAACAATGAAGGTGGGTAGAACTGGTAAAAGACTATGATATAGATATTCAGTACCACCGTCGAAAAGCAAACGTAGTCATAGACACACTAAGTCGAAAAATGGTACACTAATCGGCCCTCATCACAAGAGAGCAACGAGTGCAAACGAATTTCGAGTGTGCTAACATAGCGGTAGTAACCGAGGAAGTTATAGCTTAAATAGCGCGACTTACAATGCGACCCACACTCAGACAGAGGATCATGACTCAAACCGAGAAGACCCTATCATAAATAAAATTCTAGACCAATTAATAGGAGGCCCAATGAACGGTTTTTCTAAATCAATAGACGATAGAAGGTGATGTCAAGGACATTTATGTGTCCCAGCTGTGAGTGAAATAAAGAACGAAATCTTAACCGAGGCATATAACTCACCTTTTTCGATACAACCAGTGGTACGAAGATGTACCAAGACCTGAAACAACACTTCTGGTAGCGGAGTATGAAAAAGGATATCGTAGAGGACGTGAGTAAATGTCTAGTGCTCCAACAAGTAGCAGCCCTTAAACAGAAAACAACCGGACTACTACAACCACTAAGCATACCGAAGTGGAAGTGGGAGAATATTGCTATGGATTTCATACTAGGCTTACCCAAAACACAAAAGGGTTACATGGTAATTTGGGTAATTATTGACAAGCTGACAAAATCGGCACACTTCCTATCAGGTAAGGCAACATATATAGTAGAAAATTGGGCTTGACTATATTTGAAAGAAATCGTGAGGTTGCATGGAGTCTCAGTATCAATAGTATTAGATCGGGACTCGCGTTTTACGTCGGTCTTTTGGCGTGGACTCCAAAAAGTGTAGGGTACCCGCCTCGAATTTAGCTCTGCCTTCCATCCACAAACTGATGGCCAAACGGAATGATTGAACCAAATCTTAGAAGCCATGCTTCGGGCATGTGTTATGGATTTCACAAGAAGTTGGGACATCAAATATCACTTAATGGATTGCTCGTACAACAACAGTTTCCAAGCAACAATTGGGATGACACTATTTAAAGCGTTATATGGAAAATGGTGTAGATCCTCATTGTGTTGGGACAAAGTAGGAGAACAGAAATTAATAGGGCCCAAGTTGGTTCGCATTACAAACAAGGCAGTATAGAAAATTAGAGAAAGAATGTGCACCGTATAAAGTAGGCAAAAGAGCTACACTGACGTTAAGCATACGAATTTAGAGTTCGAAGAGGGTTACTTGGGGTTCCTAAAAATAGCTGCCATGAAAAGTGTCCTAAGATTCCGACGCAAGGGAAAGCTAAGCCCCCGCTTTATCGGACCTTTCGAAATCTTAGAACGAATAGGCTCAGTAGCATACAAGCTAACCTTACCATCTTCACTCGAGCGTACACGACGTATTTCATGTGTCCATGTTGAGGAAAGATTTATGTTACCAAGCTAACTTTACAGATCCTACGCACATGATAGACTACCGACCCCTTGAGATCGAGAAAGATTTATGTGACCAAGAGAAATCGATTAAAGTCCTAGCTTGGGAGGTGAAAGCCTTACGTAATAGGGACATAGGTTCTGTCAAAGTATTATGGAAAAATCATGAAACCGAAGAAGATACGTGGGTGTATAAAGAGAAAATACCCCAAATTGTTCTAGGAATTTGAGACTTTCGAGGACAAAAGTTCTTTTTTAGGGCTAGAGAATGTAACAGATCAGACGGAAAAAAAAAAATCAGAGGCGTCTTTGGTCACCGGTGAGACCCAAAAACTCCGACGAACGCTGGAGTTTTTGTTCTCACATGGCCCACGACCCCCGCCCAACTGATGGATCGCCACAACATCAAACTCTAGACTTCAGCCATCTCAGAACCACCTGCAAGGAAAGAAAACAGTGAGAAAACGAGACAGGCAGTGAAACCAACAACGCTCTAGTGAAGTGAACCTATACGAAATCGACATTGAAATCATCGATTTACGCCACGAAAATAACCCCAGAGACCTGTATACACACCAAGGATAGATTTCGACGCTTCATATACGTTGTACACCGCTGGAGGAGGACATAACCTCGGGTTTTCAGATCTCCTCAGATCTGGAAGCTTTTGACCTACACAAGCCAAACAAACGCCATAAACGGGAAGAAGAGGAAGAGGAAACTCGAAAACGAAAGAAAAAAGAGCAAAACGAGCATTAGAAACGACGTTACCAAAGAAACAGAAAAGTAGCTGGAACTTTTTCTGGTAATCGGGTGAAGAAGACGAGTCCCGACCCGAGATTCAAACCTGGACCCGAACCGGAAACCAACTCAATCGAGTCCAATACCCACGGCTTAGATGCCTCAGCCCAACCCAAAAAATCCAATCTACACCTCGGCCTAACCCATCAATCGCGACCCGAAACTGCAACCAAGAACAGACAAAGGAACCTGCGACCCAGAATTTGAAAACTCGCCCTGATGGTCCAACCCATCTGCAGCCTAAACCCATTCGGCCAACCTAAATAACCCTCAGTCCAGACAGAATCCCCGTAGCCCAACAATAGAACCTAGCCCAAAACCCATGACCGAAGCCAGACCCGCCTAATGACCCGCACATTGACCCGACTTCAACTTGCACACACGGCCGCTTTTAGTTGCACCACAAGTCAGTGTCTGGGGCAAAGTCCCCCTCAACTCCGGCGGCTTGATCAGCTCGGCGGCGGCTCCTCATCTTCGTGCAGCGTATTCTGCTCGGAAAACCTATTTCTTACCTGTTCAGCATCGTTCCAACCCTCTAAAACTTGATTTCCACCTCGTTCAAGGTAAAATAGGTCATTTCAAGGCCGTATTTCACAAAGTTCAAGTTGAAATTTAATTATGTTTGATACTAACAAAGGTGTCAAACGATCCAATAGGAACCAACCACCGACGAAAGCGTAAGACGCATACAAGGAGCTAGGAGCTTACGTATATATTTTAGGGAGTACGTCAGATAAGGCCTACCAAGTAAGTGGCTCTACCGTCGTAGGTTACACAATTGTATGTTGTATGTTGGTACGTGCCCATGGATTCGCACGTGTCATAAATTGTATGTCAGACTGTTACTATTTAATACGTAAAAGTATGCAATGTGAATGTGTGCTATTTTTTAAATGACTTGATGTGCGATATAATGTGACGTGATGTGTTGTGCTTAGAATGTTTATGTGATTGTTGAGATGTTTTGTGTATGAATCGCGTGTCATAATAAGTTATGATGAAAGTATGAAATGTGAGTTTATATTTCATAAAGTGTATGTAAACGACTGATATATGGTATGAAATCACAGTCAATAGCATGAATATAATCTCGTTAGAAGTATGCATGATAGAAGGACTGAAAAATGAGAAGTAATATGATATGAATGAAAATGATAGCGGGATTATATTTAATAATGTCGAAAACAAAAAAATATTGGAACCATATTCATTATGTGCGTTCATGCATTGGGGGGATACCCCTATTCCATTACAAGAGTACGGACACGTATACCACTAGGCAGGTGAAGTATCATTATGTTTTACATAATGCTCCCGTGACAGTTACTATTTCTAATGTGTGTCCGGCATAAAGAGCTACCAGAACAGGCTCGCCTGAAAAGAAAAGGTCCTAGTGATGCTCGAATTAACCGGTGAGCCCGTACTCACACGTATGGGTTGTATGTAGAGTATATGGTACACATCTAAGCTACCCATTAGGATAGTGCCAGAGGAAAATAGACTGATATGATAGGTACCGTCATTATATTTGCATGTTCTTGTTGCATAACCCCGATAGGGGGTCGCTTACTGAGTATTTTTTAAATACTCAATCCTCGTGCTTCTACATTTTCAGATAAAGGCAACTCACCCATGTGAGATCGATGGAAGCATCGTAAATCCCGTGACTATGGCACATGCATAGGATAGATTTGCTTTCTAATTTAATAAATTATATTAGTATAAGTTGAGTTGTATTTGCATTCATGGTATAGGTTAGTATAGGTTGAATTGCATTTGCATTATTAGTATAAGCTAATACAGGTTGAATTGTAATTACATTTATAAACTAAAGGTTAGTATAGGGTATTTAATTCAGCATTGTTTTTTTTTTTTTTTTTTTTTTCTTTCCCTGGTATTCGTTATTCACGAGGTAATAACGGAGGAAAGAATCCATGTTTCATTTATAATAAGAGTCCATCTAAAGAATGAATTCCCCATTAAATGTAAGGTTAGAAGTATAGTAATAGCCTTAGATTAAATAGGAAAATTTAAGGATGTTTCAAAAAATTACCATTATACCCCTAGGATAAGATTCTGAGATGCCTGTTGCTTTCATGACTTAACACACGAATTGGGCAATAGGATGAGTAAGCTATATAAGAGGTAAGAAAGTAAAAAAATACTTCTATGGTAAGATTTATGATGAATTATGTTTTAAATGCTTTTCTAAGATGGGCCATTGTGATCTGTGCTCTAGGTGATTGATGGTTATAATCTCACCGTTGAGCTTGTTTATTTGCATGAATGTTTTAGTTTATGTTTTTAGTGATATATGTGATTGATAGGATCTCTCCCTTATAATCATATACGAATGTTTAGACTATATATACCATGCTCCAGAGAACATGCACAAGAGAACAAAGTTAAAAATGGGTCGCTCCCCCAACCTTGGGAAAGTTTGCTAGCTAACCTCCCATGAATGATGAGTAGACAAGTACACATCATACTATCCCACCAGAGAGAGAATTGTACGATGTCACGCCTCAACCCAAGACACTAGTTTTACACTACATAGGCAAAGCAAGTTACACTAAGTCAAAGAATAAAAGAGTTCACCCTAAAGAAACTTGTTGCTTGACATATCCTCGATGCCAGGAAAGGGTGAACCACCTCCTGTGAACCTAAAGGGGGTTCGTGAGCAGCTTAAGTAACGCTTGAAACTGCAAGGCACCCCACATACTCAAATAGTAGTAGAGACTAGGCTTGAACTTTCTAGAGCTTAGAGTAAAACCCATGCATACCAACTAGATTAAGAAAGTGATGAGAACCAAAAAGTAGGTTGCTTACTAAGTATTGTTATATTCACCATTTCTCCATTCTTTTTCAGGTATTCGTAGGTTGTTAGTTGAGGTTGAGGGGTGTTCGAGAGTTGTGCGGTCAGAGAGTTGGTAATTTTGGAGAATCAGTCTATCTTTATATTTTGAGTCATTTGTATTTCAATTTGTAATTGTATCTCAAACTTATTTCTTTATTAAAAATAAAATTGAACAGCACCATTCTATAATGAGATTCATTTTGTATTTAACTGTGGTGTTGTTTGTCTCTATTTTGATTTAAATTTTAACTCAAGTATCTTTTTTTTATTTTACTTTATCTTATATCTTCTTTTGGTCTTTGTCTTTATCACGGTCTGAGTTTCGGAACCTAAAAAATTGTGTTGTGATATTTCTCCAAATAGATTAATCTTTCATCCAACTGGAGTGGCTTGTAGTCAATCACGTGTGTATTGTTTGTTGTATACTTGTGCAACATGGAACACATCATGAACTCCTGAGGGGAATGAGGGTAACGCTAATCGGTATGTTACCAGTTCAATCTACTCTAGTTTCTCTAATAGGCTAATAAAATAAAGGCTTAACATGACATGATTAATGAACTATGCAATGCAACATGAATATATGAGAATAGGATAGAAAACTACCATAAAATTTTGCCCGATTTTAAAATATTCAATAACATAACAAAAATTAATGTAAAAACATATACATGTACATAAGTTCAATTTGTTCCTTAAAGAAGGAACAGACCGAGAGACAAAAGATGTATATGATATAACAGACAAAAAAAAAATAAAAATAAAAAAAAAAATGGACAAGACATATGCTTACGGTCAACACCCTTCTGTGGCTACCTAGCTTTCAAGTACTTCTCGTCTCATCCAACAACGTCATACACCTGGAAGAAAAAATTGTCGAAAGGATGGTATATAAATATAACCCGTAAGCAATCTATATGTAGACTCTCATTGCATACGTGACAACTTTTAATTCCAAAATCCTTCATGAAACTTGTTAGTAAACTCATTTAGAAGGTGTACAAATTGGTTTGAGCGAAAATAGTGTATCATAGCCCTCGAATTTAGAAGAAATTCAAGAAGAAAAATAAAAAAAATAAGAGTCTTAATCTTAAGTTCTAGGAACTCCATCACTCGATTCTTGTCCCAAAACATTGCCCACAACTTCTTATTTATAAATGAAGCTTGTATTGTCTTTGACATTCTAGACTCCTACTAAATTTTAACTCAAAGTTTCTAAACAGTCTATCGAAAATATCTACTCATATGATTGTGCTACCTACCTTTATTTTAAATATTAGCTGTTGGATCTAAGGAACCTCAAGCCTTCTGGAACATATTCAAATTTCAGCTCAATCCAATAGTTAGATCTTATACTATGAGCGATTTTGTACATCTTGTCAAATCTAAAATCGAAGCAGCTACAGATATAATGCTGGATCATTTTCATATTTACCTTGAACTTCATAGCATTTTTGTATTTTTATTTTTATTTTTTAACATTTTATTTTAAAACTTCAAATTTTTTCTTAAAAGTTTTTACCCTTTTTAGTAATTTTTTCCTTCTTCAACATTTTAAAATTCCTCCTTCAAAAAAAAAAAAAAAAAAAAAAAAAATCAATTCCTTTTCAATGAAATATTAAAAATCCAATTAAACAACTAGAACAAGGATTTTTTTTTTTTTTTTTTTTCAATGTCTTTGGATCCTTACGAAACCTTATTAAAGGGTTGAATATATCTTCTTTAGGCCCTTTGAACCATCCTTCAATCTCTTAATTCTTCTTTTGGATCTCTCACTTTTTCTCGAGTGCTTTTACTTACTTGGATGTTACAACTACCTTGTCTTCCTCCATCCCTTCTATGCTAACTTATTCAAATCTTATCAATTTAACATCATGTCATGTTCTTCACATAGTGCTTGTAGCCACAAAGCTAGTCATAACTTAAAGCAAATGACACAAAGTAAGGCTACGCAAACACAAGAATCAAAGACCTTTCATATTCCACCAACGGTTTAACCTTTTTCTTATAACTTCATCGTGTACAACATAGGGAGAACTTACTAAGGGTCTTTCATCAAAGAGACATAAACTAACTCATCAAAAAGTTTCAAAGACAAGGCTACGACATTAAACACTTCAAGAATTTTGATGTTGATTAATTTATTGTCAAGAGTGTTTAATCTACAACTTCCTTAGAAAAGTCTTTAAAAATAGTCTCTTGGCCTTAGAGATTGTAACCAATGGTAGCTAAGCAAAGAACATCTAGTTGTTGCTTTTGATAATCACCATTTATAACCTCTCTTTTCTTTCCTTTTTCTCTTGATTCTTCCATGAAATTACTATTGTGTTATTGAATCCTATGAAATCCCACTTTTGAGCTTTCTTGTGAAATCCCACATCGGTTGGACAGGAAACGAATCATTCCTTGTATAAGTATGCGAGTGGTTAAGGAGGAATTTTGCTCACATTGGTTGGATAGGGAATAAATAATTCCTTATATAAGTATGTCCAAGAGGTTAAGGAGGAATTCTGCTATTGACGACTTTTTAGCTTTATTGTGAGTCCCACATCCTTATATAAGTGTGTCAATATATTTGTGTGGTTAAGAAGACAAACTTGAAATCTGTTGGGTTTTGCTTGCACAGATTCAAATCTTGTGAAATTTCACATGGGTTGAACAGGGAAAGAATCATTCTTATACAAGGGGTATCAATATGTCTGAGTGGTTGACAAGACGTTTTAGCTTTATTGTGAAATCCCACATCAGTTGGACAGGGAACGAATCATTCTTATACAAGGGGTGTCAATATGTTCGAGTGGTTAAGGAGGAATTATGCTATTGGCGACTTTTTAGCTTTTATTGTTAGATCCCACATCAGTTGAATATGGAACGAATCATTCCTTATATAAGGGGTGTCAATACGTCTGAGTTGTTAAGAAGATAGACTAAAAATCTATTGGGCTTTGCCCACATAGGTTTGAATCTTGTTGTTGAGACTTTTTTTAATTTTATTGTTAAATCCCACGTGGATTGGATAGAGAACCAATCATTCCTTCTATAAATGGTGTCAATATGTCCAAACATTAAATCTGTCGGGTTTTGCCTTCTTATGTTAGGCTTTGCCTGCACCAGAAATTATCATTCCTTCTATAAACGGTGTCAATATGTCCAAACATGAAATCGGTTGGGTTTTGCCTTCTTATGTTGGGCTTTGCCTGCACAAGAAATTCCACATTTATTGGGTCCCACATCGGTTGAACAAGAAACGAATCATTTTTTATATAACGATGTCAATATGTCTGAGTGGCCTAGGAGATAGACTCGAAATCTGTTGAGTTATGCCTATGCAGGTTTGAAACTTGTTGTTGAAGAATTTTTAGCTTTACTGTGAAATTCCACATCAGTTGAATAAGGAACGAATCATTCTTTATATAAGGGTGTCAATATGTCCGAATGGATAAGAGGAACGAATCTTTAGCTTTATTGTGAAATTCCACATCGATTGAACAAGCAACGAATTATTCTTTATATAAGGGTGTTAATATGTTCGAGTGGCCAAGGAGATAGACTGGAAATCTGTTGAGCTATTCCTGTGCAGGTTTGAAACCTGTTGTTGAAGAATTTTTAGCTTTATTGTGAAATTCCACCTCGGTTGAACAAGGAACGAATCATTCTTTATATAACGGTGTCAATATGTTCGAATGGTTAAGGGGAACGAATCATTCCTTATATAAGGGGTGTCAATATGTTTGAGTGGTTAAGGAGACCGACTCAAAATTTGTTGGGCTGTGCAGGTCGAATCCAGTTGTTGACAAATTTTTAGCTTTATTTTGAAATCACACATTAGTTAAACAAGGAATGAATCATTCCTTAGACAAGGGGTGTAAATATGTCCGAGTAGTTACCGAGGATATGAGAAATTGGACTGTTGTTGCCACAATCAGCCGTTCGAGAAACTGAAGTTTGATGAAGAAATTCAAGAAGATATTGTTGTCACAATCAGCAGTTGGAAACTGAAGTTTGATGAAGAAATTCAAGAAGATATTGTTGTTGCCAGTTACTAAGGATACGAGAAATTGGACTATTGTTGCCACAATCAGCAGTTCAAGAAACTGAAGTTTGATGAAGAAATTCAAGAAGATATTGTTGTTGCCCGTTATCGAGGATACGAGAAATTGGATTGTTGTTGCCACAATCAGTAGTTCAAATGTGGCTGTTGGGATTCAAGCCTAAATCTCCACGGCCACGGCCACAACATGGAATTCTCACCACTAAACTACAACCACTTTGTTTTTTAGCCCATCATTCATCGTAAACTAGCCCCAAATGGCTCATCTATCAACTAGTCATTCAATACCAAGGTTGATCTTATCTTGACCGTTCATGATTTAAGGATAAACCAACAAACTTTTAATTGTCTCCACATCAAATTGTTCATACTATAAGCCCATTTTGATAGTTTAAAGTTAAGTTTAAACTAGTAAACCCTTTATCATTTCATACATAGTAACATGATCGTATTATCTTGTAACTCACTAACATGTGTAATTTTTAAGAAACCATTGCAAATAAAATAAAATAAATTACTTCATTACGCTCAATCCACTTTCAATTGTTTGGATTCAAGCGTAGGTCTATACGACCACAACTTGGATCTTCACCACTAAACTACTACATCTACTTTGATATTTAGTCCATTTAATACCAACGTTGATATGGTCTTGAGGGTCCACGATTAAAGATAAGCTAGCAAGTCCCTAATTATCTTCACAATATATTGTTTGTTATAATAATGAAAAGAAAAATATGTCTCTATTCGAGTCCAAGTTTTACTAAGAGGCTTGGAGGGGTGATATGTCGGTTACTTGGAGGAGGATTGAAGAAGAGACATGGTTCTAACTTAAAAAAACTTATGTGGCAACTTGGAGGACGAGACAAGGACGCAACTAGGTTTAAGAGATATGATGGTGACTTGGAGTAGGGTTGGAAGATCCAACATGACTATGACTTAAAAAGGTTGATGTTGTGATATGACTGTGACTTGTAGGAGGTTGATGCGTGATTCAAAGAAGGAGATAATATGAAGGTGACTAAGAGGATGTCACATGTCAATTGCTTCAAGAATGCTTGGGAGAGGGACATGATTATAAATTAGAGGAGGTGTATGCAGTAACTTGAGAAGGGTAGGAGGTGACTTTATGGAGGCAACATGACAATAACTTATTGTGATTGACTACTAGATGGAAGAGGCTTGGATGTGAATTAGAGGAGGAGGTAACTTTATGGAGACAACATGACAATAACTTATTCAACTCGTAGGTGGAGGATTTTGAATGAATAACTTGTTTCACACGTCTGACTTATTCGCTGGGTTAGAAAAAGTGTCGCTCAATCATTGTCTGTGTGTTGCGATTGTGCGATTGTGACAGTATGCACGTGGTAAGCCATTATTTGGCTTGTTTGACCCTCATTCAGCTACTTTTGTCTTGATTTTGATCTAACCGTAATTATACTTGCCCCAGAGACATTTTAGAAAATTTAGAGCCTCTAACACGCAGAAAAGCTAGCTCAAGCATACTTCATCCATGTAAGTAGCGAAACAAACTTTAGACAAGTAATACTTGTAGGGGTCACTAAGATGTGCTAGCATGCCAACCTTTCTTATCTTAAACGGCTAGAAAATGCATGTTCAAGACTTCAAAAAGGGCAATTTTTTATAAGAATGCATTGTATGTATAATATGAAAAATTATCGTTATACCCCTAGAATAAGATTTTGAGATCCATGTTGTTTTCACGACTATAATAAAAGTTGGGCATTATGGATGAGTAAGCTATATAAGATGTAAGAAAGTATCAAAATACTTTTGCGATAATATTTGTGATGAATTGTGCTCTAAATTCTTTTCTAGGATGGACTATTGTGATCTGTGCTCCAGGTGATTGATGGTTATAATCTCACCGTTGAGCTTGTTTATTTGCACGAATGTTTTATTTTATGTTTTTAGTGATATATGTGATTGACAGGATATCTCCCTTATAAGCTTGCACAAATTTTTAGATTATGTATACCATGCTCTAGGTGGTCGATAGGATAATCTCCCTAGCGAAGCATGCACAAGAGCACCAAGCTAAGACTAGGGCACTAGAGCTAAAGTGATTGCAAGTTGACCTAAGTCAGTACATTTTTTTGTAGATCCTATACCCTAGGATCATGAGCGGGTGATCACAGGTCTAGACCTGTGTGCACCTGGATAGTAGATTAGTTCAAGGAGTTAGTCCTAGTCGTCCCAGAAAAGAGAGGCAAGCTTTAAACTGCATAAATGCTCTTAAGAACCAAGTAGGGCTCCAAATATGTACGGTGTCACTAGTTTAATGATGTCATCAAAGTCTCCGCTACCCTTTCCCCTCTTATACCCATATTTTCAAGTTTTACTATGATACCCCTACTATCGAGTCACGCATGGGCTGATTAGGTTTGTGTGACCTGACAATTAAATTGGATTATCCTACATAATAGATCTATCTTGAGAGTGGCAATGGAATCATGTGGGTAATCTTAGAAGTTGATAAGCAAATAGGTCGCTCCCCCAACCCCGGGTGATTATATAATACTGAGGGAAAGTTCACCAACTAACCTCCCATGAATGATGAGTAGTCAAGTACACATCATACTACCACACAAGGGAGAGAATTCTATGAGGTCACGCCTTAACCCAAGTCACCGGTTTAGCTACCCTAAGTCAAAGAACAGAATAGCTCACCCGAAAGAGACTTGTCGCTTGACATATCCACAATGCCAGGAAAGGGTAAACCACCTCCGTGAACCTAAAGTGGGTTCCTGAGCAGCTTAAGTAACGCTTGAAACTTCAAGGCAACCCCAGATGTCCAGATAGCAGTAGAGACTAGGCCTGAACATTCTAGAGCTCAGAGTAAAACTTGTGCATACCTACTAGATTAAGAATGTGTTGAGACCGAACAAGTAGGTTGCTTACTGAGTATTTTTATACTCACTATTTCTCCATTCTTTTTCAGATGTTCCCATGTTGTTAGTTGAGGTTGATGGGTGTTTGAGAGTTCTGCAGCCATAGAGTGGGTAATTCTACAGAATCGGTCTATCTTTATATTTTGAGTCATTTGTACTTCAATTTGTAGTTGTATCTCAAATCCATTTCTCTATTTAAAATAAATTTGAACGGTACCATCCTCTAATGAGATTCCTTTTTTGTTTAATTGTGGTGTTGTTTGTCTCTATTTGGATTTAAATTCTACCTCATTTATCTTTTATTTTATTTTACTTTATCTTATATTTTCTTTTGGTCTTTGCCTTTTTATCACCGTTCGAGTTTCAAAACTTAAAAATTTGGGTTGTGACATTTCTCCACATAGATTAATCTTTTGGTCTTTGTCTTTTTATCACGGTTTGAGTTTCAAGAATTTGGATGTTAATTAACTTAATGTCAAGAGTGTCTAATCTACAACTTCCTTAGAAAAGTCTTTAAAAATTGTCACTTTGCCTTAGAGATTGTAACCCATCTACAGTTGAGAAGTTGGGGTTCTTGGGGCTTAATTACTCTCCTATTAGTAAAGATCATCTAGTTGTTGCTTTAATAATCACCATTTATAAGCTATCTTTTCTTTCCTTTCTTCTCTTATTCTTCCATGAAATTACTATTGTGCTATTGAATCCTATGAAATCCCACTTTTGAGCTTTATTGTGAAATTCCACTTTTGAGCTTTATTGTGAAATCCAACATCGGTTGGACAGAAATGAATCATTCCTTATATAAGTATGCGAGTGGTTAAGGAGGAATTCTACTCACATTAGTTGGATAGGGCACAAATAATTTCTTATATAAGTATGTCCAAGAGGTTAAGGAGGAATTTTGCTATTGACGACTTGAGATCCCACATCGATGGGATAGAGAATGAATCTTTCCTTATATAAGTATGTCAATGTTTTTGAGTGGTTAGGGAGACTTAAATTTGTTGGGCTTTGCTTGCATAGGTTCAAATCTTGTTCTGATGACTTTTTAGCTTTATTGTGAAATCCCACATCTCGAACCAATCATTCTTATACAAGGGGTATCAATATGTCTGAGTAGTTGATGAGACTTTTTAGCTTTATTGTGAAATCCCACATCTCGAACCAATCATTCTTATACAAGGGGTATCAATATGTCTGAGTGGTTGATGAGACATTTTAGCTTTATTGTGAAATCCCACATCGGTTGGACAGGAAACGAATCATTCTTATACAAGTGGTGTCAATATGTCTGAGTGGTTAAGGAGGAATTCTGCTATTGGCGACTTTTTAGCTTTATTGTGAGATCCCACATTGGTTGAATAGGGAACGAATCATTCCTTATATAGGGTGTTAATATGTCTACTGGTTAAGAAGACAGACTAGAAATCTATTGGGCTATATAAGGGGTGTCAATATGTCCGAGTGGTTAAGGGGAACGAATCATTCCTTACATAAGGGGTGTCAATATGTCCGAGTCGTTAACGAGACAGATTTGAAATTTGTTGGGCCATGCCTGCACGGTTCAAATTAGCTTTATTGTGAAATCAGTTGGGCTATGCCTTCACAAGTTTTAATCCTCTTAACTAATTTTTAGCTTTATTGTGATCACACGTTAGTTGAACAAAGAACGAATCATTCTTTATATAAGCGTATCAATATGTCCGAATGGAATGAATCATTCTCTATATAAGGGTGTCAATATGTCCGAATGGTTAAGGAGACAAACTCGAAATTCAGCTATGCAATTTTTAGCTTCTGGCTATGGAATTTTTAGATTTATTATCAAATCCCACATCCTACATAATACTTATATAAGTGAAAGTGGGATACTGTTGTTGTCACAATCTGTAGTACTCGAGAATCTAAGAAACTAAAGTTTGGGGTGTCAATATGTCAGAGTGGTTAAGGAAACAGAATAGAAATCGGTTGGCATATGCTTGCATAGGTTTGAATCTTTCTATTGATGTATTTTTTAGCTTTATTGTGAAAACACAACTCGGTTGAACAAGGAACGAATCATTCTTTATATAAGGGTGTCAATACGTCTGAATGGGTAACGAGACAAACTCAAAATTTAGGCAATTTTTAGCTTTATTATGAAATCCCACCTCCTACATAATACTTATACAAGTGGAAGTGGGATACTATTGTTGCCACAATCTGTAGTATTCGAGAATCTGAGAAATAGAAATTTGGAGTGTTAATATGTCTTAGTGGTTAAGGAGACAGACTCAAAATCTATTGGGCTTATGGCCTGCATAGGTTCGAATCCCCTGCTGATTGACATATTTTTAGCTTTATTGTCAAAACACACATCGGTTGAACATGGAACAAATTATTTTTTATATAAGGATGTCAATATGTCCGAATGGTTAAGGACACAAACTCGAAATTTGGCTATTCAATTTTTAGCTTTATTCTGAAAACTCACATCCTACATAATACTTATATGAGTGGAAGTTGGATACTGTTGTTGCCACAATCAGTAGTACTCGAGAATCTAAGAAATTGAAGTTTGGGGTGTCAATATGTCCGAGTGGTTAAGGAGAAAGACTCGAAATCTATTGGGCTATGCCAGCGTAGGTTTAAATCCTACTATTGACGTATTTTTAGCTTTATTGTGAAAACACACATCGGTTGAACAAGGAACGAATCATTCTTTATATAAGGGTGTCAATATGTCGGAATGGTTAAGGAGACAATCGAAATTTGGCTATGCAATTTTTAGCTTTATTATGAAATCCCACATCCTACATAATACTTATATAAGTGGAAGTGAGATACTATTGTTGCTATAATCAGTAGTACTCGAGAATCTGAGAAACTAAAGTTTGGGGTGTTAAAATGTTTATTATGAAATCCCACATCCTACATAATACTTATATAAGTGGAAGTGAGATACTATTGTTGCTATAATCAGTAGTACTCGAGAATCTGAGAAACTAAAGTTTCGGGTGTTAAAATGTCCGAGTGGTTAAGGAGACAGACTCGAAATCTATTGCGCTATGGTTTCTTAGGTTTGAATCGTGCTATTGACCTATTTTTAGCTTTATTGTGAAAACACACATCGGTTGAACAAAGGCTATGCCTGCGTAGGTTTGAATCCTCCTACTAACCTATTTTTAGCTTTATTCTGAAAACACACATGCGAGAATCTGAGAAACTAAAGTTTGGGGTGTTAAAATGTCCGAGTGGTTAAGGAGACAGACTCGAAATCTATTGGGCTATGGTTGCTTAGGTTTTTATCGTGCTATTGACCTATTTTTAGCTTTATTGTGAAAACACACATCCGTTGAACAAAGGCTATGCCTGCGTAGGTTTGAATCCTCCTACTAACCTATTTTTAGCTTTATTGTGAAAACACACATGGGTTGAACAAGGAACGAATCATTCTCTATATAAGGGTGTCAATATTTTGGAATGGTTAAGGAGACAAACTCGAAATTTGGCTATGTAATTTTTAGCTTTATTATTAAATCCCACATCCTACATAATACTTATATAAGTGGAAGTGGGATACTGTTGTTGCCACAATCAGTAGTACTCGAGAATCTGAGAAATAGAAGTTTGGGGTGTCAATATGTCCGAGTGGTTAAGGAGACAGACTCGAAATCTGTTGGGTTATGCTTGCGTAGGTTCGAATCTTGCTATTGATGTATTTCTTAGCTTTATTGCCAAAACACACATCGGTTGAACATGGTACGAATTAATCTTTATATAAGGGTGTCAATATGTCCAAATGGTTAAGGAGACAAACTCGAAATTTGGCTATGCAATTTTTAGCTTTATTATGAAATCCCACATCCACATAATACTTGATACTGTCATTGCCAGAATCAGTAGTACTTGAGAATCTGCAAAACTAAAGTTTGGGGTGTCAATATGTCCGAGTGGTTAAGGAGACAGACTCGAAATCTGTTGGGCTGTGCCTGCGTAGGTTCAAATCCTGCTATTGACGTAACACACATCGATTGAATAAGGAGAGAAACTGAAGTTTGGGGTGTCAATATGTCCGAATGGTTAAGGAGACAAACTCGAAATTTGGCTATGCAATTTTTAGCTTTGGCTATGCAATTTTTAGCTTTATTATGAAATCTCACATCCTACGAAGTGGTTTACTGTTGTTTCCACAATCGGTAGTATCTGAGAATCGGAGAAACTGAAGTTTGGATTGTCAATATGTCCGAGTGGTTAAGGAGACAGACTTGAAATCTGTTGGGCTATGTCTGCGTAGGTTCAAATCCTGCTATTGACGTAACACACATCGATTGAATAAGGAACGAATCATTCTTTATAAGTGGAAGTGGGATACTGTTGTTGCCACAATTAGTAGTATTCGAGAATCGGAGAAACTGAAGTTTGGGGTGTTAATATGTCCGAGTGGTTAAGGAGACAGACTCGAAATTTGTTGGGCTATGCCTGCGTAGGTTCAAATCTTGCTCGCTATTGTTGTATTTTTTATCTTTATTGTTGTATTTTTATCTTTATTGTGAAAAAAATTTGTTGGGCTATGCCTGCGTAGGTTCAAATCTTGCTCGCTATTGTTGTATTTTTTATCTTTATTGTTGTATTTTTATCTTTATTGTGAAAAAACACATCGGTTGAACAAGGAACGAATCATTCTTTATATAAGGAGACAAACTCAAAATTTGGCTATGCAATTTTTAGCTTTATTATGAAATCCCATATCCTATATAATACTTATATAAGTGGAAGTGGGCTACTGTTGTTGCCACAATCAATAGTACCTGAGAATCGGAGAAACTGAAGTTTGAGGTGTCAATATGTTCGAGTGGTTATAGAGAGAGACTCGAAATATGTTGAATCTTGCTATTGACATATTTTTAGCTTTATCGTGAAAACACACATTGGTTGAACAAGGAACGATCATTCTTTATATAAGGTAAGGGTGTCAATATAATATGTCCGAATGGTTAAGGAGACGAACTCGAAATTTGGCTATGCAATTTTTAGTTTATTATGAAATCTAATTTTTAGTTTTATTATGAAATCCAATTTTTAGTTTTATTATGAAATCCCACATCCTACATAATACTTATATAAGTGGAAGTGGGGTACTGTTTTTGCCACAATCAGTAGTACCCGAGAATCTTGTTTGATGAAGAAATTTGAGAAACTTAAGTTTGATGTAGAAATCTGAGAAACTGAAGTTTGATTCAGAAATCTGAGAAACTAATGTTTAATGAAATCCGATAAGAAACTGAAGTTTGATTCAGAAATCTGAGAAACTAATTCTTAATGAAATCCGATAAGAAACTGAAGTTTGATTCAGAAACCTGTGAAACTGATGTTTAATGAAATATTAGAAGAAACTGAAGTTTGATGAAATCCGAGAAGTAGTTTCAGCGAAAGTAAACGCAAACGAGAAATGAAAGTGGGATACTATTGTTGCCACAATCAGTAGTACCCGAGAATCTGAGAAACTGAAGTTTGATGAAGAAATTCGAGTAGTTCTCAGCGAAAGTATACGCAAACGAGAAATTGAAGATCTGAGAAACTGATGCTTAATGAAATCCAAGAAGAAACTGAAGTTTGACGAATTTTTAGCTTTATTGTGAAATCACACATCGGCTGAACAGGGAAAGAATCATTCTTTACATAAGGGGTGTCAATATGTTTGAGTGGTTAATGAGACAGGCTCGAAATGCTATGCTTGCGTAGGTTCAAATCCTACCATTGACGAATTTTTAGGTTTATTGTGAAATCACACATCGGTTGTACAAGTAACAAATCATTTCTTATATTACGGGTGTTAATATCGATTATCGGTTGGGCTATGCCTGCACAGGTCCTATCAATATGTTCGAGTGGTTAAGGGTAAGGGGTGGAACAAGTAACAAATCATTTTTTATATAAGATTGTCAATATGTCCAAACGGTTAAGGGAAACGAATCATTTCTTATATTAGGGGTGTTAATATGTCCGAGTGGTTAAGGGGTGTTAAGATGTGTTTAGATGTGTTTGCCACCTTTAAGAAGTGGAAAGAAGATATGTATTTATATTTATGTAAGGGGTGTCAATATGTTCGATTGGTTAAGGGGGAATGAATCATTCCTTATATAAGGGATGTCAATTGTCCAAGTGGTTAAGGGGTGTTTAGATGTGTTTGCCACCTTTAAGAAGTAGAAAGAAGATGTGTATTTATATTTGGGTAAGGGGTGTTTAGATGTGTTTAAATGTATTTGCCACCTTTAAGAAGTGGAAAGAAGATATGTATTTATATTTATGTAACGGGTGTCAATATGTTCAATTGGTTAAGGGGGAACGAATTATTCCTTATATAAGGGGTGTCAATATGTCCGAGTGGTTAAGGGGTGTTTAGATGTGTTTGCCACCTTTAAGAAGTGGAAAGAAGATGTGTATTTCTATTTATTTCCCAAAACAAAAGTCATGTGTTTGCCACCTTTAAGAAGTGGAAAGCTGAAGTTGAAAATCAGGCTTGAAGATCAAATGACTGAAGAATGACAATGAAGAAGAATACGAAAAGTCAAAATCCAAAGCATTTTGTGTAGCTGAGGGATCAAATGCCTGAAGAATGACAATGAAGAAGAATACGAAAAGTCAAAATCCAAAGCATTTTGTGTAGCTGAGGGAATTAGATTAGCGAGGATAGTTCCCAGGTACAACAAGACAATATGGTGTTGGTGAAAGGATGAACAGAACATTGAATGAGCAGGCAAGGAGTATGAGGATTCGTTCTAGATTGTCAAAGACATTCTGAGTTGATGTTGTAAATACAATAGCCTACTTGATAAATAGAGGGTCGTCAGTACCTTGCGGTTCAAGTTGCCAAAAGAGGTATGGATAGGAAAAGAGAGTTACAAGCTTGATGCTAAGAGAGTTACAAGCTTGATGCTAAAGAGAGTTTACAAGCTTGATGCTAAGAGAGTTACAAGCTTGATGCTAAAGAGAGTTACAAGCTTGATGCTAAGAGAGTTACAAGCTTGATGCTAAGGCTATGAAGTGCTTCTTCATAGGCTATGATTCTAATATGTTAGGTATAAGTTTTTAGACGTCAAGAACAAAAAAAAAAAAAAAATAATAATAATAATAAAAATTGAGCCTATAACGTGACTTTTGACGAAAATGTCATGTATAAGGACAAAGACAAGAAAGGTTCTGGGACAACAAAGCAAGTGGGAGTTGAAGTTGAGCTACAGAACAATTCACATAGTGATGTTGTAGTAGATACTCGAGAAACTTCTAAGACTGTTGCTTAGGTTCTAGAGGTGGAGCAAGTGACACTTAAGCAAGTGTTGAGAGGATCAACCAGAACTATCAGAGTATTAGATAGGTATGTACTTTCATTACACTATATGCTGTTGATTGATGAAGAGGAACTAGAGCCCTTTAGTGATGCCCTACAGTTGGAGGATACAACCAAGTGGGAGCAAGCCATGGATGATGAGATGAGTTGGATGTCTAGGCTTCAGAATTGTGTTGCTCTTTCATCTACTAAGGCTTTGTACGTGGCAATAGCTAAAACTAGAAAGAAAATGATATTGATGACAGACTATGTAAAGAATTAGGCAAGAAGCAGCACAAGAAGATTCTTCATGTAGATAGTCACAGTGTCATACAGTTGGTGAAGAACCCAGTTTATCAAAGACAAAACACATCAGAAAACAATACCATTTCACTCGCAGGTTAGTGGAAGATGGTGATGTGTTTGAAAAGATAAAGGGTGCAAAGAATCCAGCAAACACGTTGATAAAATGTGTTGATGTTGAATAAATGAGATTGTGCGAAGTCTCAATTGGTATAGTGCAGTGAAGATATTGATGGTCGTTTGAGAATGAAATTCTTTGTTGACTAGATCAACCTCGAGAATTGTTAGGTTATGGAACCTGCTGCCTATTTATAACTTATCCAATTGTTATACCTACTAGTTAAGTTATATATGGAAAATATATAGTAAACTATTTTTTATAATAAGAAGCTTATAAAGATATATATGGTAGATAGTTATATATATATAGCATATGGTTATGTTTGATAAAATAATATATAGTAAACTGAACCATATATATATATCCCTTTGGCCGTGCTTTTAAAATGTACTTTCTGAATTATCTTTTCCAGTGCATAATTGAAGCCATCAATAAACTTTAGCTAGTATTTCTCATGCATTTTCTCTCTTCTATCCTTTTTGTAAATCTAGATCTCGCGTGTGCATTGTTGTGCAATCCTACAATTACAATAAAAAAACTTAGTTGTTTGTGGTGGACAGATCACTTTAAATGTTTGTGATAAAATTGTTCATAATTTTCATTTTTTTTTCTTTTAAGTCTAACTCAAATTTTTCTTTATCTTCAAATTTTTTTATTTCACTTTTCATTTTTCTTATTGGGCTAGAAGGTTTTCCAATATTCTCTTACTATTAAGATATGATTGAGAGGTTATATTTTAATAATTAGTTGTGGAGTATAT
Organism: Cucurbita argyrosperma subsp. sororia; assembly: GCA_018691285.1. NCBI lineage: Eukaryota > Viridiplantae > Streptophyta > Magnoliopsida > Cucurbitales > Cucurbitaceae > Cucurbita > Cucurbita argyrosperma. The sequence continues at coordinate 7,826,322 of CM031898.1, forward strand.
CTTACATATCTCTAATAAGTTAATATTTTTTTTTTCTTTATTTGTGGTAGTATATTTTATCTTAGATTTGATTAACAGTATATTTTATATTATTTACCAACTTAGTTATATATTTTCCCTCATTTTTATGATATTAGTTGATAGTTTGGATCATATTTAAACTTGGTAAACATTAATGAAGATCATACTTTCAATCCAACTTCTATTTCTCATTCTTAACACTTACGTTTAAAACACCAATAAAAAGGAATGAACATTTTACTCATGTAGTGGAAGCATTGGAATCAGCTTTGATTTTACTTAGAATTAAACAAAATTAAAGGTTAACAAACATACCTTGAAGAAATATAGAGAAAGTTTTGGCCCGACTTTAATCTACTTGCTCCACTCCTCTAATGGATGAATATCCTCATAAAGTCTTCCTCGATATAACTAAAACACAAGGTAAAGCTTGTGGGAGCTTATTGAAATAAAATTCCGAAAGTTTCGAAGCCTAAAAAGGGCTGTGACATTTCTCCACATCGATTAATCTTTCCTCCAACCGGAGCGGCTCGTAGTCAATCACGTGTGTATTGTTTGTTATATACTTGTGCAACATGGAACAAATCATGAACTCTTGAGGGGATTGAGGGTAATGCTAATCGTTATGCTACCAGTTCAATCTACTCTAGTTTCTCTAATAGGCTAATAAGTAAAGGCTTAACCGGACATGATTAATGAACTATGCAATGCAACATGAATGTACGAGAATAGGATAGAAAACTACCATAAAATTTTGCGTGATTTTAAACATTCAATAACATAACGAAAATTAATGTAAAAACATATACATGTACATGTGTTCAATTTGTTCCTAAAAGAAGGAACGAGACCGAGATACAAAAGATGTATATGATATAACAGACAAAAAAAAAATAATAATAATAATAAATGGAGAAGACATACGGCTTGGGTCAACACCCTTCTGTGGCTACCTAGCTCTCAAGTACTTCTCGCCCCATCCAACAACATCATACACCTCAAAGAAAAAATTGTCGAAATGACAAGTATATAAATATAACCAGTAAGCAATGTATTTGTAGACTCCCATTAAATACTTGGTCTGACCACTTTTAATTCCAAAATCCTTCATGAAACTTGTTAGAAAACTCATTTAGAAGATGTACAAATTGGTTGGAGAGAAAATAGTGCATCGTAGCCCTCGAATTTTGAAGAAATTCGAGAAGAAAATTAAACAAAAATAATAAGAGCCTTAATCTCTCGAGTTCTAGGAACTCTCATCACTCGATTCTTATCTCAAAATATTGCCCATAACTTCTTATTTATAGATAAAGTTTGCATTATCTTTGATCATTCTAGAGTCGTACTAAATTTTAATTCCAAGTTTCTGAACTGTCTATCAGAAATATCTACTCGTATGACGGTGCTATCTACCTTTATTTTAAATATTAGTTGTTGGATCTAAGGAACCTCGAGTCTTCTTGAACATATTCAAATTTCAGCTCAATCCATCTTATGATATGAGCAATTTTGTGCCGCTTGTCAATTTTAAAATCGAATATGCTAGGAGCATTAAGTTTTTTTTTTTTTTTACTTTTTATTCTAAAACTCCAAACTTTATCTTAAATTTTTTTACCCTTGTTAGTAATTTTTTCCTTCTTCAACATTTTAAAGTTCATCCTCCAGCAAAACAAAATTAAAAATTCAATTCCTTCTCTATGAAATATTAAAAATGAAAGAAATTTCTTAAACAATTAGAAAAATTATTTATTATTATTTTTTCTTTATGCTTATTATTATTTTTTTTTCCCAATATCTTTGGATCCTTATGAAAAGGTAGTAAAGGTTGAAAACATCTTCTTTGTGCCTTAACTTACTTCGATGTTATAATTACCTTGTCTTCCTCCATCCCTTCTATTTTAATTTGCTTATTGAAATCTCATCAATTTAACCTCATATCATGTTCCTCACACGGTACTTGGTAGCCACAAACCTAGTCATAACTTAAAGTAAATGACACAACGTAAGGCTACGCAAGTACAAGAATGAAAGTTCACATTTCATACCAATGTTGATTCATTTAATACCAATGAAAGTTCCATTCCTTGGGGCTCATCTATCATCTCATCATTTAATATCAATGTTGATTCAATTCTGGCCGTTCACAATTAAGAATGAGCTAGCTAGCTCCTAATTGTCTCAACATTATATTCTTCATTTCATATAGGAATAGAATACTATACGAGCCTAGGGCTTATTGTTTCTCTATCTCTTTCTAGCCATCATTCATCATAATCTAGCTCCTAGGAAGAAGCATCATGGAGGTACTTGATCAAGGAGGCGACATAGAGGTGACTTGAAGAGGCAATATGGTAATGAATAGGAGTTATATATCGATTACTTGGAGTAGGATTGAAGAAGAGAATGTTAAAGAAATCTCACAAATTTGTGAAATAAATCTCACATATACCAATAGAAAGAAACAAAGAATACTCTATTTATGTGAAAAAAAAACTCTCTTCTATCACTTCTCAAATGCCACTATTTCCTATAAACACTCTTCCCCTTTCATCTTCAACACTCCCCATATTCCTGTCTGACTTTAAAACCCCTAAAATTAACTAAAAATAACATTTACCGTTTATTCAATAAAATTCCTATAAACTTCAATGCTCCTACCATCAGTGGTGCCAATCATCTTCTTGTATTTGTCGAGAAGTACATTTCGGTAGCGGTTTTGAAAAGATATCCGCAACTTGATCCTGACTTGCCACATGCAGCAATTCCACACTTTCTTCCTTCACATGATCTCAAATAAAGTGAAAACGAACGTCAATGTGTTTGCTTCTTTCATGGTTCACTAGGTTCTTTGCCAACTCAATTCCTAATTTGTTGTCAACTTGAATCACCGTTGCACCTAGTTGTTTTAGCTCCATCTTGCTCAACAAATTACTAAGCCATATCGTGGGACACACACACCAAGATGCTGCCACATATTTAGCTTTACACATCGAGAGTGTCACGATCAGTTGTTTCTTTGAAAGCCAAGTAAATGCTATGTTGCCCATAAAGAATACATAACTCGATGTACTTTTCTGATCTTCTATGTCTCCGCACCAATCACTGTCAGAATAACCAACCACTTGTAATCTTCTATTTTGAAGTAGAATAACCCAAGTGACGTTGTTCCTTGGATGTACAGTAGGACTCGCTTCAATGCCTTCCAATGTGAATAAATCGGCTCCTCCATGAACTGGCTTATAATGCCGACACTAAATGAAAGATCTAGCCTTGTGCATGTAAGATAGCAAAGGCTTCCTACCAAACTCCGGTACCTATTTGCATCTACTCGTTCTCCTTCACGTACTTTGAGAATTGTGCACCTGGTTTCATTGGTATTGATACCGGGTTGCAATTTTTCATCTTGTACCTCTTCAAAATCTTCTTTGCGTATGTCTCCTGTGATATAAAAATACCCGTCTCTCCTTGTTTAACCTCCAAACCAAGGAAAAACTTCAACAAGCCCAAATCTTTCATATCAAATTCTCGTGTCATTGTGCTTTTAAACTCTTCTATCATCCCATCATTGTTACTTGAAAAATGAGGTCATCGACATAAACAGCAACAAGTATCACATTACCTTCCACTCTTCTTTGTGTAAAGTGCATGCTCGTGGGGACTTTGCTTGTACTTGTTCTTCTTGAAATATGTATCGATACTAGTATTCCATGCTCGCGGTGTTTGCTTCAACCTGTAAAGCGTCGTCTTCAATTTTAGTACCTTCTTCTCTTCTCCAATTTCCATGTACCCGGGTGATTGTTCGAGGCAGACTTCTTCTTCAAGCACACCATTCAAGAATATCAACTTGACATCCATTTGAAAAATCGGTCATTTGAATTGAGCCGCTTGGAAAATGAGCAATCACATTGTCTCCATTCTTGCAACGGGAGCAAACACTTCATCATAGTCGATTATCGCCTTTTGCTTGTATCCCTTCGCAACAAGTCGTGCCTTGTACCGCTCTATCTTGCCTTGATAATTCATCTTTTTCTTACACCCACATTACACCAATGGGTTGACTTGCTTTTGGTAATTTTGTTAACTCTCATGAATTGTTGCGATGAATCGCTTTAATCTCCTCATCCATGGCAGTTTGCCACTTCTTGTCTCGCATCGCCTCTTCAAAGCTAATATTTTCAGCATCTGCCAAAAGACATACAAGGTGTACCTCATTTGTTGAATCATACAAGTCTCGCAAACTTCGCATTTTGGACTGTCGTGGTTCATCTTCATCATCGAAAATTTTTTAGTTTGTTGGTATACTTGTTGGTGCAACGACTGATGGTTCTTCAACTTCGATATTAACTTCTGTCGAATTGTTCCAGTCTCATTCGCTTGCTTCATTTACTCGCATATCACGACAACCCATCACCATCTTGCTTATCGGGTCAAGTAGCTTGTATCCTTTTGTCTTCTTATCATACCCAATAAAAATATATCTTTTTCTTTTGTCTTCGAACTACGTTCTTTGTTGATTCGGTACGTGAGCATAAGCCACACTACCAAACACTTTGAGATGAGAAATTGTAGGCTTTTGTCCGCTCCAAGCCTCTTGTGGTGTTTGATCATCTAACTTCACATGTGGACATGGATTTTACACATAGGTGGCGCATTGCACAGCTTTGCCCAAAATTCCTTTGGCATCCTTTTGCTCTTAAGCATTGACCGAACCATGTCGAGAATGGTCCAGTTTTTTCTTTCAGCCACACAATTTTGTTGAGGGATTTACGATGTGCTTAGAAATTTCCTTATGCCTGCTCCTCGCAAGACTCCATGAAAGTCGTCGAAGTGTACTCGCCACCTCTATCAGATCGTACAACTTTGATGTGTTTACCAGTTGCCTTCTCCACCATCACTTTAAAATTTTTGAACACCTCGAATGCCTCGAATTTTTCTTTCAGAAAGTAAACCCAAGTTTTTCGTGAGTGATTATCAATAAAGGAAATGAAATACCCTTTACCGCTGAAAGACTTGGGGGTAATTGGTTCACATATATATGTATGAATCAACTCGAGAGGTTGTTTAGTCCAAAATTCTGCCTTCTTTTGAATTGAGGTTCTCACATGCTTGCTGAGCACGCATTCTTCACAAAAATTTCCTTCGTAGTCCATGTTGAGTAGCCCATGCACCATAGTCATGTCCCTCCTCCAAAAATCCTCTAAATAATCGACATGTCACATTCTCTTAGTCGCCTTCGTATGATCTCCTTTTCCAAGTCACACATCAATCTCCTGCAGGTCAGTCATATCACTACATCAACCTTTTATGTCATAGTCATGTTGGATCCTCCAACCCTCCTTCAAGTCACCATCCTATCTCTTTCTCCTAGTCGCCTCCATGCCTTGTCCTCCATGCCTTGTCCTTCAAGTCATCAGTCTTTTTAAGTTAGAACCATGTCTCTATTGGATAAAAATTAAATGTTAGTTTTAGTTAATTTTTGTGGATTTTAAATTCAAAGGTGGGTATTAGAGGAAAAGGCCAAGAGTGTTGAAGATGAAAGGCCAAAGAGTGTTTATAGGAAACAATGATGTTTTATGGGGTAGGAAATAGTGGCATTTTGGCTATAATTAGTTTCAGAAGAGTTTATAAATAGAAGGGCAGAGAAAGAAAGGGGAAAAAATAGATAAGTAGAAGAAGTGGGTTTTTTTTTCATATGAATAGAGTGTTCTTTGTTTCTTTGTATCATTAGTGTGTGTGAGTTTTATTTCACAGATTTTTGAGATTTCTTTAACAAATTGGTATCAGAGCCAATGATGAATGTGACGGGTCAAATGCCACTACGATGACTAATGAAGACATACTACGAAAATTGAAGCCTTTAGATGAAAGCTCTTCTCGGTTCTCAAGATGCATGGGAGGTGGTCGAAGAAGGTTTCCAAGAACCAAAAGATACCACGGGTTATATAGCAGCACAAAACAAGGCGTTAAAAGAGATGCGATCAAAGAATAAGGTGGCACTATACATGTAGTTCTGAGCCATTGACGAGTCGGGCTTTGAGAAGATTGCTAATGCAACTACTTCAAAAGATGCGTGGTACACTTTAGGAAAAGTGTTCAAAGTACCTACCAAGTCAAGCAAGTTCGTCTCCAAACTCTTCATGGCGAGTTGGAGAGCATGAAGATGAAGGAGTCAGAAAGTGTTTCTGACTGCATCACATGTGTACAGACTTTGGTAAACCAACTCAACCGAATCGGAGAAATGTTAGCCGAGACGCGGGTTGGGGAGAAGATTTTGAGGTTATTAACCATTAAGTTTGAGAATGTTGTATGTGCGACAGAATAGTCAAAGGACCTAGCAACGTTTACGATCGACGATCTCGCCGGTTCTCTCGAGGCACACGAGCAATGTAAGAAGAAGGAGGAGGAAACACTCGATCAAGCACTTCAGGCCAAGACGTCAATCATAGATGAAAAGGTACTCCATTCTTAAAACTTTCAATGTAGAGGTCGTGGTTGTGGAATTTATGAAATTGGTTGCGGTGGTCAAGCTAGATAAGGCAACCCTAATCCTCAGCCCAACGATCCAAGCTTTTTTTGAAGCAAGAACCTTTGAATCAAAGTAATTAACACCTCCTTATACGAAATTTGGATCAACCAAGAGATAAGGCTAGAATTAGATTACCTCTTACGATCGAAGATCTAGAAGCAAGATTCGGAAACCTTGTTCTAAATTGAGTCACTCCACAATCTAACTTGATCAAGGCTTGATTGAATGGCTCGGGTGCAATTCTACCACAAGAATTTCTTAAAACTTAGAAATGACGAATATGATGCTCAAATTTCTAAAGGAAATGTCTCAATTTGAGATCTGAATTACATTCATCCACGAATCTGAATTTTACATAACATATTGTTGGTATTTATAGTTTCCCAACAAAAGACATTTGTGGACGGAATTTATTCGAGATGTTTGTGGACGGGATTTATTCCCGATCCCCTTTAATCTCCACAAAGAATAAGTCAAATTGACCATTTGACTTTTACATAATTTATGAAATTAAACATAGTTTTTTCTAACAAATGTTGATGTGCTTGAGTGGCTAATGTAACACCGTGATTCTTATCAGCAGCAGTCATGAAGGATACTATAAGGAGAAGAGACGGTCGAGCCAAGCAAATTAGCGTGGAAGAGGACGCAGTCGAGGAAGAGGCGGTCGATCAATTTATTCCAATACTTAGTGCTAAAAATGTCATAAATATGGTCACTATGCGAATGATTGTAACTTCAAAAAAATGTTATAATTGTGGTAGAGTGGGGTATTTTGCAAAAGATTGTCGAGCTGATAAAAAGATGGAAGAAACAACCAACCTAGCTTTGGAAGACCTAACAAATGAAGGTCTTCTCTTGATGGCTTAAAATGAAGACAATATCAACAACGACACTCTGTGGTACCTCGACTCAGGAGCAAGCAACCATATGTGTGGTCACGAGTACCTATTCAAAGAGATGCAAAAGATTGAAGATGGTCATGTGTCATTTGGAGATGCGTCAAAGGTGGAGGTCAAAGGTCGAGGTACGATACATTTCTTGCAAAAAGATGGTATAATAGGGTCAATCTAAGATGTTTATTACGTACTAGACCTCAGGACCAGCATATTGAGTATGGGGCAACTCACAGAGAAAGGTTACTCGATGTTCTTAAAAGACCAACTGCTACACCTGAAGGACAAGCAAGGGCGTTTGGCAATGCCAAACAAGCAATTGTTAAAATGGTCTCAGAAATGTTTTAGAATTTAAGATCACCTCTTGGAATGGTCAGGGCTAACGTGCCAGATCTGATTGCCTAACTAAACCTCACTATGAGAGTTGTGGGGAACCAAACCCTAGCTTGGGGTGCAATCCAATATAACAAGGCAAAGGTCTTGGAGCCCAAGCTCTTCTGTGGGCTTTGAGATACCAAGGCTCTAGAGAGCTTTATCTTGTCGATGATGCAAAGTTATGGTTGAGGTCCAAGTACATGTACGGACATTCAAGATGGATGATGTACTATGGACACTTGCGAAAGCTTAAAACAAAAACTTCGTGCACAGTTCTTCTCAGAGAATGTTGAGATAATAGAAAGGAGGAAGTTAAGTGAGCTGAGACATAGTTGGAATATTCGAGACTATGTTATGCAGGTTTTGGGCTTATGTTTGATATTCATGACATGTCCAAAAAAGACAAGGTCTTCAGTTCTATTAAGGGGTTGAAGTTGTGGGCAATGACTAAGCTCTCCGAACAAAGAGTTTAAAACCTTTTTACGGCTTATTCCATAGTCTAACGACTGTTTGACCTTAGTAACGATCAATCCCAAGACGTAAGGCAGAACCAGACTTTTGCAAATAGGGTAATAGAAAATATCGACCTAGCTCCCCCAAAGATGGGAGAGGCGACAAACTTGAAGGCGAAGGAGAGGAATGTGAGTCCTCCTAATAGAGGTAAAACTTCATAGAGGAAACCTCATCGCCAGAACAATCGTAGTCAAGGTACTTCATCTTGGTTCATATTGCAAGGGACCCTCCCAGAAATTGAATGCCCACAAAAGACATCACCATATGCTTTCCAAAGAAAACTCCAAAACAAAACAAATAAAATAAAATAAAATAGAAGTTAAGTAGGGGACCATTAAAGTTGAAACACTACAAGTAGAAAATAAGTTGAAACACACTGCAGGTAGAAAATTGAGTAATAATTTAATTGAATTACAATTTTTTTTTTTACTTGTATTGTAAAAAAAAAAAAAAAAAAAAAAAAAAAAAAAAAATCGCTTAAGAAATGACGTGTAAGAATAATCCCTTCGACAAAATTTTTTATCATCTTTCTTCTATCTTTGTCTCCCCTCTAATTTCTTACTTCTTCCATTCTTCCATCTAACCCAGAGGGAAGAGAAGGGAAGAGAAAGAGAGTAGAGAAAAAATATAAAAAATATAGTTTTTAAAATAAAAAATAGGTGTCAGGTCAATTTTCTCTTCTAGTAATTAACAAAAACAATTGATGAGACCATAAGAACGCTACCAAATGTAAAATTATAATAAAATAAAATATAATTTAAACTAAATTAAAGACAAAAAAATGTAAATTTTTTTAAAAAAATTATATGTGGGAGTTCAAAGCTAAAAGTATAAAAGAAATATATTTATATTAAATATATGCATAAACTTTAATAAATGACCGCATAACATAGTGAATTAGCACGTCTGACTTCGGATTAGAAGAATGAAAGCAAGTAATTTTGGAGCTAGATAGAGCTTTGGCTAAGCTCAACACAGTAAGCGGTCTTACTATCGGCTTGGTCGGAAGACTTTCTTTATGTATGATGACACGTGCCCATTGACCCTTGGACGTGTCATTTATGATTTGTGTTATATGATGATATAATGATGTTGTATGATGATGTGATGATGTTATATGATGATGTGATGATGTTTTATGATGATGTGATGATGTATATGATGATATGAGATGATGACATGATATGATGATGCATGATAACATGATGATGTATGATGTATGATGATGAGATGACTTAATATGATGCATTATGACGATGAGTTTTCTAAGACGCAACCTTAATTGATGTGAATCATGATGAAAGTATGAAGGCCAACGTATGCATGTTGTCTAGTGTAATGTGTGAATAATGTATAGAGTTGTGTCATAAGAATGATTTAAAGATGAAAATCATAGGGACCTCATGCATTTTGTGTGTTAATATACATCGGGTTAATTCCCCATTTATGATGATGAGTACGGACGCCTACACTATGAGATGATCACAATCATGTCTGGCATGACACTCGGGGGTCTACAGACAGCTAGCTTGACTATGACGAGTCTAGTGGGTGCGAACCACCTGGGGATCTACGCTCGCATATGTCGGTTGTGTGTAGAGAAGTAATAGACATCCAATTTTGTCTGGGCTAGAGGCCACCCCTATGATGGTTTTAACGATAGGTCCCTAATCATGAGTTGCATATGTTTGCATTCTCTAACCCCAATAGTGGGGTCGCTTACTCAACATTTCTTAATATACTAAAGTCGTGTGATACTTCTATTTCATGTAAAGACAAGACACCCTGGTAGGGTTGACGAAGACATCGCAAGTAAAGACCATGAAAAATGCATAAGACAGTGGCATTTTATCTCTTAAACTTTAGGTTAATATAGGGTGTTTTACTTTTAATGTTTTATTTAGTATTTTGTTATGTTGTTTTAAAGATGTTTCGAACGTGTAAGTCCATGAGAGTGTTGTATGATGAAGTTGTAAATGTTTATTTCTGCATGTAAGTCCATGACAGTGTTGTATGATGAAGTTGTAAATGTTTATTTCTAGATAAGAGAGTATGTAATGATGACGGTAGACTTTAGGTTAGTAGAAATCTAGGGCCGTTACAAATATATTTATATTGAAGTATATACTTAAATTTTTGAAAATGATTGCATAGCGTAGTGGATTAGCATATCTGATTTCGAAACAAAAGGTCGTGGATTCGACTCCCATTGTGGTTAACAAAAATTGTAGACTATCATTTTTCCTCACTTGTGTTCGTTCTTTGGTTAACACACTTGAGGCCTTCAGTTCAAATCTAGACGATGTCATGCACTTTTCTTGAATATCACCAAGTATTTTCAATACTCTCCTCATTTAGTGGAAATACATAATAAAAAGCGTATAAACTAAAGCTTGAAAATGACCGCATAGCATAATGGACTAGCGCGTTTGACTTTGGATCAAAAGGTCGTGGGTTTGACTCCCATTGTGGTCAACCAAAATTGTAGACTCTATCATTTGGCAACATTTTTCCTCACTTGTGTTAGTTCTTTGGTTAACACACTTAGTTTTTTCAATACTCTCCTCATTTAGTTGAAATACACAATAAAAAGCGTATAGACTAGAGCTTGAAAATGACCGCATAGCACAGTGGACTAGCGCGTCTGACTTCGGATCAGAAGGTTGTGGGTTCAACTCCCATTGTGGTCAACCAAAATTGTAGACTCTATCATTTAGCAACATTTTTCCTCACTTGTGTTAGTTCTTTGGTTAACACCTTCATTTAGTGGACATACATAATAAAAAAGCGTATAGCCCAGAGTTTGAAAATGACCACCCACGTAGCGTAGTGGATTTGACTCTCATTGTATAGCCCAGACATCGCAAGTAACACCTTCGGATCAAAAGTTCATGGGTTTGACTCTCATTGTGGTTAACCAAAATTGTAGACTATCATTTGAGAACATTTTTCCTCACCATACACTTTTCAATACTCTCCCCTTCATTCAGTGGAAACACATAATAAAAAGCGTATAGGTTAAAGCTTGAAAATGATTGCATAGCGCAGTGGATTAGCACATCTGACTTATGATCAGAAGGTTGTGGGTTCGACTTCCATTGTAGTCAACCAAAATTTGAGAACATTTTTCACCTCATCCACTTGCTACATGTTTTTCATTTAGTGGGAATTTAGTTGAAACACATAATAAAAAGCGTATAGACTAGAGCTTGAAAATGACTGCATAACACAGTGAATTAGTGTGTCTGACTTTGAATCAGAAGGTTGTGGGTTCGATTCTCATTGTGGTCAACAAAAATTTTGACCAAAAATTTTTAGATTATCAATTTGAGTACATTTTTCCTCAATTTTAGATTATCATCGGAGTACATTTTTTCTCACTTGTGTTCTTTGGTTAACACACTTGAGGCCATCAGTTCAAATCTAGATAATGCCATACACTTTTCTTGAATATCACCAAGTTTTTTCAATACTCTCTTCATCCACTTGCTCGCACTTTTCTTGAATATCACCAAATTTTTTCTGTACTCTCCTCATTCACTTGCTACAAATTCTACGTGGAAACTATCATTTGAGAACATTTTTTCTCACTTGTGTTCGTTCTTTGGTTAACACACTTGAGGCCTTCAGTTCAAATCTAGACGATGCAATACACTTTTCTTAAATACCACCAAGTTTTTTCAATACTCTCCTCATCCACTTGCTACAAATTCTACGTGAAAAAAGAAGGTACATGTCCTTCATTTAGTGGAAACACATAATAAAAAGTGTATAGACTGGAGCTTGAAAATGACCGCATAGCGCAGTGGATTAGCACGTTTGACTTCGGATCAGAAGGTCGTGGGTTCGACTCCCATTGTGGTTAACCAAAATTGTAGACTCTATCATTTTTCCTTGCTTGTGTTTGTTCTTTGGTTAACGCACTTGAGGCCTTCAATTCTTTTCCTCACTTGTGTTCGTTCTTTGGTTAACGCACTTGAGGAATCTAGAATGTCACCAAGTTTTTTCAATACTCTCCTCATCCACTTGCTACAAGTTGTCATTCATATCGACCGAGCTTGAAAATTATTTGGTGTCGTGAAGGTCTCCAATTCACGTTCTTAATCATGAAAAAGCTCACATATTCGAGGTCAAATTTTCCAAGTATCCAAAGGCAAATAAAAGGTTAATTTAAGTATCACAAAGGCAAATATAAGGAATTTAAGTGTAGATCACAAAGGCAAATATAAGGAATTTAAGAATCACAGAGGCAAATATAAGGTTAATTTGAGATAATAGGAGTGGAGAGCAAATATAAGGTTAATTTGATATAATAGGGAGCGGAGAGAAACATATTTCTTTTAATTGGGCACTCTCTAAGCACATGTCGATCTATAGTAAAAGATCTGATAAAAATATATATGGTAGATATTTCGTATATTTATATGGTATTTGGTAGACATATATTTAGTAGATTATATCTCGTAGGTTAAAAATGTTAAACATTTAGTAAACTGAAACCATATATATATTCCATTAGGCAGTGCTTTCAAAGTGTACTTTAGCCAATATTCGTTCTTGAAGTTCATCTTGATCGAGTGTGCGTTGTTGAACGATCCTAACAACTGTTATCAGAGCGAGGCGAAATTCACCACGATCTGTGAAGATGAAAAGTTCAAAGATTGTTATTGAAAAGTTTGATGGATTTGATTTCAGTTTCTGGAAGATGCAGGTTGAAGATTTTCTGTACCAGAAAGGCCTTCACAAACCCCTGTTGGTGGTGAAGCCAGATATTATGACCATAGAACAGTGGAAGCTCAAATATCGTCAGGTCTTAGGGTTGACCCTATTGACGCTGTCTAGAAACGTGACGTTCAATATCATCAAGGAAAAGACAACGTCAAATATGTAGAAGGCGCTGTCAAATACGTACGAGAAACCGTCGGCTATGAACAAGGTGTATATGATGCAGAGACTGTTCAATCTACAAATGTCTCAAGGTGAATCTGTTGCTGATCATATAAACGAATTCAATATGATTGTAAGTCAACGGAGTTTAGTGGAAATTAATTTGAGGATAAAATTAAAGTATTGATTTTGATGTCATCTTTACCCGAGTTGTGGGATACTGTTGTTTCCGCAATGAGTAGTTCATGAGAATCTGATAAGTTGATGTTCGATGAAATTTGAGATGTAGTTCTCAGTGAAAGTATTTGCAACTTCCATGTTGGAAATATCTTCTTCGGTGAGGCCTTAGCCAACTTCCATGTTGAAAATATCTTCTTTTGAAACCTATTTAAATTTGGGATGATCGAACGAATGGATGTAAAGATATTTTAGATTTTCAAAGATTGTGGTGGTCCTTGTTTCAGTGCTGATCTGAGTTATGGAATTTTCTCTTTTATACTAACTTGTTCGGCTTCACGTTTTTCATTTGTTGTTTATGCATATCCAGTTAAGTGTCAGGCTTAAGGGATGTGGCGTAATTCTTTGAGGCATAGACAGCCACTCACCCTTGGATATCTTCCCTTAAGCCCATCTACCATTTGAGAGGAAAATTTGGATATCTCAATAATTCTTTCCCTTGTTTAAGGCTTAAGAATGCCTCCTGATTTTTGAACATTACTACTGTGCCAAGTCTAAGGATGATTCAATCTTCTACGTTTATGGTCATAGAGGTTGATTTTCACAAAATAAATAAATAAATAAATAAATAAATAAAAAAAGTGCCACTCCTGAGTGAACGTGATGGTGGAGTGCCCAGAGGGCGAGGTTTGACTTGAGTTAGGTTTGTAAGGCACAAATGCAACTTTGGGCATAACTCGATTGTATAATAAAAGACGAAGAATTTTTGTATGAAATAAAATAAAGAGAATTGAAAACATAATATATAATAAATTTACAATATTTTAAAATAGAGTTCATGCATAATTAGTTAAAACAAAAAACAAGGAACAAACACAAAATATATTAAACAAAGGAGTTGAGGACGATAGGTGAGGCTTCTCTATGGCACCTGCGATAAAGACCGCCCCTAACTTCGATTAGCTCCTTATTTAGCTTAAAAACATGGAAAACATGGAGTGAGTACAAAGACTCACTAAGTAGCCTACTTGTAGACCCTTAATAGTGTCCTTAATATGGTAGGGTACCACACTTCATCTAGTTCTTGTTGCAAGTATTTAGGTCTTTTGATTGTGTTCTTGACTTGTGAGCTCTTATCATGATATGAGGACCTTTGTCCTTAGAATCTAAGGCCCGAGCTTTGTTCGTCTAAGGGCCTTAATAATGTGGTTATGTGCTCTAGTCTTTTAGAAATTGAAATTTGGATTCATGTTCTAGTTCTTGATTGTTGTCTTATTCTTGGCTATTTTCTATGTTCTTATTCTTTTCTTGTTTGTTCTCCAAAACACTCTCCCATGGTACTAGTCATGAACCTGACAACTTGTGTTCAAGGCTTCATACGTTCCAAGCGATACAGTCTTAACCTATGTTCAAGGCTTCATGCATTCCAAGCAACCTAGTCTGAATCTGTATCCAAGGCTTCATGTGTTCTTTACGATATTATCTGAAAACGTATACCCAAGGCTTCATATGTTCCAAACGATATAGTATGGATACCTACGTTCAAGGCTTTTTACGTTCCAAGCAGCATAGTTTAAAAACCTGCATCTAAAGTTTCATACGTTCCAAGCGATGTAGTCTGATCTACATCTAGGGTTTCATGCGTTCCCTGCAATACGGTCTGAATACCTATTCCCAAGTCTTCTTACGTTTCATGTGGCATAGTCTAAATACCTACGCTCAAGGCTTCATATGTTCCAAGTAGCGTAGTCTAAAAATTTAAATAAAAGCTTTCTTCTATTACAAACGATGTAGTTTGAGTCATGAACATGCTTTACTGTGGGAAGTCTAGGAGTTTTCTTGAGTTTCTAAGTTCGAGGACCTTGATTCATTGTCTGACTGGTACCTACATTCTTCTTATCTTACTATATAAGTTTGTGCGTGTTGTTCTTGGTTCTGAAACATTCTATAAATTTTTAACGTTCGAGCGTTCTTACTTTCTTGAAGTATAAGTCGTAACATGCCTTCTTAAGCTCCACATAACTTAAAGCAATATGTATGAGTTATTCATAGTATATTCTTTATAAAATTCTAGAAGAGTGTTGGATCTTGAGTATGAGTTAAGTGATGAGCTATTTCCTTTAAGCATTTCTTAGACCTAACTTGGTTAAGTTTCCAAACTTTCTTTGATCAACTTGAAATCTTGAACATATCTTTATATCACTAGGAATAAACCTTACACAAAATAGTAAGTCATTTGGAGGATATTTAGGCCTCGAAGTATCTTAAAGGGTCCTAGGGAATTTTGGTCATTTTACCCCCTAATTCTTAGTTTAAACTCTAAACGCCTTTCAATAACTTTCAAAATTTACCAAATCATCACCCATAATAAGGTCTATTACAAAGTTTCATAGTATTTTGAGGTCATTTAGATCATGAACCGAAGATAAGTTCACTTGGGGGCATTATAGTCATTTTACACCATTACTTGGTTTTGCTACTTAACCATGTCTAATGACCACCAAATTTCATATTTTATCTTAACACATCATAATTTGCTCAACATTAAATTTTCATGGGCAAAGGATTTGATTTAGTGGGTAATTTTAACCTTATTTAAATCCCATGAAAATTAATCGGTTTAGGGTATTAACTCACAGTTCTTGGTATTTTTCTTTCATATTTCCTTAATTCATACTTAATTTAAGATTTATACAGAAATTCATGTTATTCCTACATATGTTTTTTAAGAAAAGTCTAAGGTGGCCACTTACCTCGTCATCGACGTTCAAGACCTCCTTTCTCGAGGTTTCCATATCAAAATTACTTCAAATTTTCTTTGAAAGAATCCTCAAAGTGTCTAGTTTTTGAAACCTTGAAGTTTTTAACGAGAACTAATGTAAAAGATGGCTAAAATTAAGAAAAGTCCAAGATTTTGTCGCAGTTTGGTTTGGAATGGTTGGTTCAGTTGAACCGGCCACGTTGGTCGTCTTCATCTGAGAGGGAAGAAGATGTGCACGGTCTATTTGCTGTTGCCTGAAAGTGCCTCTAGAGCTTCGTTTACGACGTTTCTTCCCTGGATTTCTTTATGAAACTTAACGATGGTGTTACAGAGAAGAGATAGGGATTGAGTTCATACCTTCTCGAGGATCGTAGCCAAAATTATTAACCTCCAAAGATCTTCGAAAAATTGTTTTCTCACCGGAGTTCAATCGATAAATTTTATATCGGGCAGTCAATTCTAAAGGTTTTCCACGCTTGATTTCAAAATGGAACTTCTTCCTTCTTCTTTCCTCTAGCTAAAGAAATTATTTTGGTAGAACGTTTTTAAGCGTGTGGCTTTAGTTTATAGAAATTATCCTTGGTCTACGCTCACCCGAAATATAGAGCTTCGAGTTCTTGGGCAACTTGATTTAAGATGTGTTAGCTCTCAATATCTTCATCAAAGTTACTCATCTCGATTCTCTTAAACTAGAGAACAACTCAATTTAAAAAAAAAAAAATAGATTGTGGCTCGAAATAAAAAGGAATTAAAAATCTTGAAAGTTCCTTGAAAATTAGAAAAATGACATTTTCCTTATTTATGCTTACTTTTTCCTTTCAAAGCCTTTTCTGGAGGCCTTAAATCTCTAAAAAAAAAAATTACTTAGTAGGGTATTGGAATGACTTGCTTAAGATCCTTCTTCTTGCATGAATGCCATAATTTCTTTTCTTTGAAAATTTTGGGTCTTATTTGGACAGGTTAATCTTAGTTTAATTACTTTATCCTTATTTCGAGTGTTAGAAGGTCCGTAATGAGATTTTATTTATGTGCTCTAGACTTGGGCATGGACCATCTCTACATCAAGGGTTGCTTATGTGGAGTTCTTAGAAGCCAACCTTTGTTTTATTCATCTAGTTGAGGTCCTACGCTTGGGTCACATGGTTTTAGTCCTAAAGAGTACTCTAGGGTTACTCACTTATCTTTGAGGATCTTGAGGTTATCTAAAATCTTAACTTAAATAGTAACTCTATAATCATGCACATAATGATCGAAAACCTTAGGCATAGTTAAATTTAGAGTCTTAGAAGCATATTTACCTTGTTTCGGCATAGCGTTGCCTCAAGCTGGGCCATAGAAAAACCTTGAACTCTAATACCCATCCTGTCATGACTCGATTTTTTTGAAGTTTGCAAGACACACAAATCGCAACATGGATTGACTGAATGGGTATGAAAAGAGATCAAAGATTAGTTACTCTACCTGAGTGAAGTTGCTTATGGAATAGGGCTTTAAGAGTCCCGGATGAATGAGATTGTCATTAAAGGCAACTTGATCGACAAAATGGCAGGCTGCCTTGAGGCAATGCCTATCTGAGAATTAATGGTTAGGGTAATGCCCTAGAAGATAAGACCACAACTGCTGGTGGCATCGAGCATAGGATAGATCAATGAGCTCTATTGTTTCGATGGAAGAATATATCGATGGCCTACACAATGCCAAACAAGCAATTGTTAAGATGGTCTCAGAAATGTTATAGAATGTAATAGCACCTCTGGGAGTGGTCAGGACTGAAGTGTTGGATTTGATTGCCTGACTAAACCTCACTATGAGAGCTTTGGGGTGAGCCCAAGCTCTTCTGTGGGCTTTGAGATACCAATGCATTTGAAAACTTTATCTAGTCGATGATGCAAAGTTATGTTTGAGGTCCAAGTACATGGACGGACATCCAAGATGGATGATGTACTATAGACACTTGTAAAAGCTTAAAACAAGAACTCCGTTCACAGTTCTTCTCAAAGAATGGCAAGATAATAGCAAGAAAAAGTTAAAGGAGCTGAGGCATATTTGGAATATCCGAGACTACGTTATGCAGTTTTTTGGGCTTATGTTTGATATTCCTGACATGTCCAAAAAAGACAAGGTCTTCAGTTCTGTTGAGGGGTTGAAGTTGTGGGTAAAGACCAAGCTCTCTGAACAAAGAGTTCAAGTCTATTCTATAGTCTAATGATTGTTTGACCTTAGTAACGATCAATCCCAAAACATAAGGTAGAGCCAAACTTTTGCAAATGGGGTAATAGAAATTACCGACTCAGCTCCCCCAAAGATGGGGAAGGCGACAAACTTGAAGGCGAAGGAGGGAAATGTGAGTCCTCCTAACAGAGGTAAAACTTCACAAAGGATACTTCATAGCCAGAACAATCGTAATCAATGCACTTCGTCTTGGTTCATAAGCAAAACTTGAAAAAAAATTTAGAAGTTAAGTACGAGACAGTGAAAGTTGAAACACTACTAGGAGTAGAAAGCTGAGTATTAATTAAATTGATTTTTTTTAATTATTATTATTTTTATTTATTATTTATTTTTTTGTATATTGTAAAAAACAAATTAAAATAGTGATATGTAATTAATACAAAAATTATTTATGGTAAATAAAGAATTTGTATAGTGAAAAAAAAAAAAAAAAAAAATCATGAATGAAAAAGTTTAACGAGTATAGAATCATCCCTTGACAAAAAGATTTGGATCATTTCTCTTCTATCTCTGTCTCCCATCTAATTTCTTACTCTTCCCTTCTTCCATCGAACCAATAAATGACGGCAGAAGTACAAAGAAATATATTTATATTAAAATATATACATAAACTTCAATGTGAATTAGCACCTTCAATTAGAAGGATGAAAGCAAGTAACTTTGGAGATAGATAAATCTTTGGCTAAGGTCAACTAAGTAAGTGGCCTTATGTACATGTCATTTGTGCTTTGTGTTATATGATGATGTAATGATGTTGTATGATGATGTGATGATATTATATGATGATGTGATGATGCTATATGATGATGTAATGAATTAGTTCATGCTTCTTAATTTATAGTTTGAGCTAAAACCACTTTGAAACGTCTAGATTAGCTATGAATTTGAAATCAAAATTTTTGGAATTTTTGTTGAAAATATCTTCTTCCATCAAGCTTTCACCATCTTTCATTTTGAATTTCAGCCGTTGGATCTACTTAAATTTGGGGATGATCCAATGAATGGATGTAAAGATATTTAAGATTTTCAAAGGTATTGCTGGTTGACTTATCGAAGTTAAGGGTTGTGGCGTAATTGTTTGAAGCATGGGCAGCCGATAACCTTTGGATATCTTCCCTTAAGCCCATAATGAAGCGGAAAGTTCTTGTCTTCTCCGTATCTACCATCTCATGAGAAAATCTAAATATCTCAGTGAATTCTACGTTATATTTCTCCACGGTCCTTTTCCCTTGTTTAAGGCTAAAGAATGCCTACTGATTTTTGAACGTTGCTACCGTAGGGTAGTACTTCTCAAAGTACCTCTCCAATCCAAGTCCAAGTCCAAGGATGATTCGATCTTCAGTGCTTACGATCTTAGAGGTTGGTTTCCACAAAAATAAAGGTGTCGCTCCTGAGTGAACATGATGGTGGAGTGTCTGGGGGCGTGGTTTGACTTGGGTTAGGTCTGTAAGGCACAGACGCGACTTAGGGCTTAACTCGATTATGTAATAAAAGACGAGCAATTTTTTTTACAAAATGAAATAAATAAAATTTAAAATATAATATATAATAAATTTACATTATTTCAAAATAGAGTTCAAACGTAATTAGTTAAAACACAAAATAACTAACTGACAAAATATTTTAAATCAAAAGAGCTAGGACGACGAGTGAGGTTTCTTTATGGAACTTGCTTTAAAATTCACTCCTAACCTCAACTAGCTCCTTATTTACCTTAAAAATCTGGAAAACATGGAGCGAGTTCAAAGACTCATTAAGTAGCCTACTTATAGACTTTAATCGTGTCCTTGATATTACTATTGGGTTGTCCTTGATATTAATTGTGTTCTTGATATCACTAAGTAGCCTACTTATAGACTTTAATCGACGAGTGAGGTTGTCTTTTCTTTCCTTTATTCTCTTGACTCTTCCATGAAATTACTATTGGGTTATTGAATCTTGTGAAATCTCACTTTTTAGCTTTATTGTGAAATCCCACATTGGTTGGATAGGAAACGAATCATTCCTTATATAAGTATGTCTGAGTGTTTAAGGAGGAATTCTGCTCACATCGGTTGGACAGGGAACGAATCATTCCTTATATAAGTATGTTCGAGGGGGTAAAGAGGCTTGCTATGGATGAATTTTTAGTTTTATTGTGAGATCCAATATCGATTGAATAGTGAATGAATCATTCCTTATATAAAGGGTGTCAAAATGTCTAAGTTATTAAGGACATAGACTCGAAATCTGTTGAGCTATGCCTGCGCAGGTTCGAATCTTGCAAACAAAGGTAGAGTGATATTCATCTGTTAGTGCTTTAGTGTTGACCGAAGCGGAAGAAGTAAATGGAATGACCCAAACAAAGGTAGAGTAGTGATATTCATCTGTTAGTGCTTTAGTGCTGACCGAAGGGGAAATAAATGGAGATTTAGAAGGTCTGAAATTTGTTGATATGAGTCCTTGTAAAGCTACATTATGAGGTCTGAAATTTGTTGATATGAGTTCTTGTGAAGCTACATTATGACAAACAGAAACGAGTCAGCTTCACAAACGCTCTAGCTTCATCACTTGGTTGATCAAAGTTCTACGTCATAGGTAAAACAAGACAATTCGTTGAACAGAACATTGAATGAGCGGGCAATATAGAGTCGTCAGTACCCTTGCAGTTTAAGGTGCGTATGTTTGTGTTGATCCAAAGAAGAGTTACATGCTTGATGCTAAGGCTATGAAGTACTACTTCATAGGCTATGATTCTAATATGTTTGGATACAAGTTTTGGGACATCAAGAAAAAAAAAAAAAAAAATTAAGGCTATGATGTGCTACTTCATAGGTTTTGATTCTAATATGTTTGGATACAAGTTGTGGGACGTCAAGAACAAAAAAAATCTTGAGACACTGTAACGTGACTTTTGCTTCATAGGCTATGATTTTAATATGTTTGGATACAAGTTTTGGGTCGTCAAGAACAAAAAAAAAAAAAAATCTTGAGACACTATAACGTGACTTTTGATGAAAATGTCATGTACAAGGACAAAGACAAGAAAGGTTCTGGGAGAACAAAGCAAGTGGGAGTTGAGGTTGAGCTACAGAATAATAAAAAAATGTCATGTACAAGGACAAAGACAAGAAAGGTTCGGGGAGAACAAAGCAAGTGGGAATTGAGGTTGAGTTATAGAATAATTCACATAGTGTCGTTGTAGTAGATAATTGAAAAACTGAGCTATGTGGATACTTGCTGGGATGATTTGTGCCTTTTTTAGCTATTTTTTTTTTTTTTTTTTTATGGGCTCCAAAATTCATAAAATTTCTCTAGTAGGTCATAATTCAAATCAAATTAGGGTTAGTATCAAAATTGAGATGAAAAACATACATACGGAGGTCTAAAGGAGCAAAAAGAGGACACTAACACGAAAACATGCATACAGAAGGCGGCACACACATGGCTCGGAGGTTCTTTTAAGGGGATTTAGAATAAATCACGACCACTAACTTCTTTTGTGGGAGACAATAAATACTCACAAATTATTACGTAGAAATTAGATTTATGATGAATGGTCTCAAGTTGAGACGTTCTCCCTTTGTAATATGAGCATCATCTTTGTCATTTCTAAGTTTCAAGCAATTCTTGTGGTAGATTACACCCAAGCCATTCAATCAAGTTCGACTGTAGGGTGACTCAATTTAGGACAAGGTTCCAAATCTTGATTCTGTTGGGTTTTATGTCCAAAAACTCATAGTTTGTAAACAATAACATATTCTATTTTCAATAAAGTTATTATTGATGTTTATTAAGTAAAGATTGTTATTGAATAAAGTGAATTTTACGATTATTAATCTAAATCTAATAAACTAAGAACACTCTGACTATAGTATGATTACTTGAACTATACGTTGAGATATAACAATGGATCAAGTTCAAGTATATAATCAAAATGATATATAGTACAGGGATAAGATTAAGTATCTTATCTTAGGACACTATGGATGAGGCCCACTTTTGTATAGGACATAAACAATGTAATCACTAAATTGTACATGCAGAGACATGTGAGTGGGGACGTCCTATGCAATGAGTATTGCATAAGATCGGACCATGAAGAAAATCACTCTCACTTTATAATGCCGTTTATTGTTGAGATTGATTTTCTTTTCATTCAATGACCTAGGTAACTCGATCTTAATCTTGAGCTAACCATGAACTCCTGTTTATTTGGAATTATCCTTAGATTTGCATGGGTGAGAGTGGCTCGAGTTCACCGACTCAATAGGCCTCCCATTTCAGGGGTAAGACTGGGTGAATGGCTGGGGACGTGGGGTGCAAAATGGAATTCACTCCTACCCACTTTTAGGGATAGAAGAGAGGTAGTTCCATTAAGTACTAACTCCAGGTCTTGAACAAGGGGCCCCACCCTCTCATTGGCCTGAGAGAGATTCGGTTTACTGGTTGGACCACAAACCAATTGTTCATTAGAGGATCAGTGGGACATAAGGAACAAGAAGTAACTTCAGGGATAAAAGGGTAAATTGACCTAGCTCTAGTTACGAACAACCTGTGAAGGATCGACTTACATCATGGTTATATCAAATGGACATAAATATATCTATAGTGAGGGGAGTGCAACTACTAGGCTATAGTGGAGTGTCCTAGTAGTTAACGAATGTTGGTTAACAAGGTTATCGAGTTTAACCGGTTAATCTTGGATCATTGGAGCCCATGATCTATAGGTCCATTAGGTCCCTCTGCTAGCTCATAGCGGACTAAACCATAGAACAGTATGACGAGTGAGTTCGAAGTGTTTGAATTCAAATTAGGGAATATGTGCTACATATATACGATATATTTAACCGCATTTTTGTTTTATTTACGAATTAAACAAAAAAAGAGAATATGAGATATTTAAATAAGATTTAAATATTTTAATCAAATATGTCTCGGAATTGATTAGGATTGATATTTGAATTAATATTAAATATTAATTAAATAGTTTAATTAATCATTTAATATTACTTTAATATAAAATTAAATTATTCAAATTAATTGTTGAATTAAAATGAGGAAAGTCAAAATGTTGACTTCATTTAATGGAAAAATTCATGTTTGAGTTAGTGAAATTTTGAGATGTCAAAATTTGGTTTAACCAAACTTGCATGCTTGCCAAATAAACCCCACAAATTTGAGTGGAATTTTGAGGGTCAAAATTTGGTTATCTCAAACTTGCATGCTTCCCACCTAATCCCAAACATTTGAGTGAAATTTTGAGTGTCAAAATTTGGTTATCTCAATTTTGCATCAACATGCATGACTCTATAAATAGAGTGATCAAGGTACATGAAACCTCTCCCTCGAAAAATCTTGAGTAAAACTCTCACAAACTCTCTCTTCATCTATACTAAATCCCTCCTAAGTTTAGTCACTCACCGGATTCAACAATCCCATTCTAAGACCGGAGAATAGTGGAGAGACACTAATAGTGGTTCGAAACCGGTTCGTGAGGAAAAAGAAATTTGAATTACAAAAGGTTAGTACTCAAAGACCTTGAGTTTTAATACTTATGAACATGCTAGTTATTTACTATAATAGATGTTCTAAGAGTGCCTAAGATCCAAATTGCTTCCGCATGTGTTATATGAACTCCATCAGCTTTTAGATCTTTAATCGTAAGATGTAATCTAATTCTAGCCTTATCTCTTCGTTGATCCGAATTTTGAATAAGGAGGTGTTAATTTCTTTGATTCCAGGATTCTTGCTTGAACAAAAGCTTGGATCGTTGGGCTGAGGAATAGGATTTCCTTATCACCTTTGAAGAAAAACTCGGTTGGAAGAACACATTGAAGGCTTAGACAAGGCCCAACCAGCAATAGATCAAATGGTCTAAGAAATGTCTAAGGATTTTAGAGCAGCCCTAGGATTGGTCAGGGCCGAAGTGGCTGTCTGAGAACTATATTAAACCTCACCATGGGAGCTGTGGGGAACCAAACCTCACCTGGAATTATAATACAATTAAACAAGATAAAGATCCTGGAGCCTAAGCCCTTTTATGGGGTTTAAAATGGAAAGGCTCTAGGGAACTTTATCTTTGACTTTGAACTTTACTTTCAAGTCACAAACACCGTGGCAGAAGAAGTAAAGTTTTGGAAACAATGCATCTAATCGACGATGTAAAGTTGTGGTGAAGATCCAAGTACATGGACATTTACGATGGTTGTGGTATCGTGGACACGTGATAAAGATTAAAATAACACGAAAAATTTAAGAGAGTTTTGATATACTAGGAATATTTGAGACTAGGTTAAACGATTTTTTTGGGCTTATGTTGGATATTCGTGGCATGCTTTCTTGCCCCTATTTCCATCAAAATACAATAGATGAATAGTCATTCGATAAAAAATAAATCATTTGAATATCTCATTTCCTACCAGGAATATGATCTAAATCCAATCACTCCGATTATTAACTACTAACGAGTGGGTCTTAAAAAAAAAGGGTTCCATTATATATAATATAGTGAAGTTATACTTAGAGTTCTCGCAACAGAGAATTTTTTTTTTAATTAAATCAATTAAATTATTAATTTAATTGATTTAATTGAAAAATAGCGGTCTCAAAAAGACAAGGTCTTAAGTTTTATTGAGGGGCTGAAGTGTGGGCGAAGGCCACACTTTATGACCAAAGGGACCAAGACCTTTTCAATGGCTTATGCTACTTACCTTAGCAACTATCAATTCCAAGACGAAAGGCAGAACCAAGCTTCCATAAGTAGGAATAATAGCAATTACCGACCCCTCCCCCAAGGGTGGGGGAGGTGATAGACTTAAAGGAAGAAGAGGGGAAAGCGAGTCCTCCCAACCGAGAGGTAGAACTCAATGGCAAAAACTTCATATTCAGAGTAGTCACGATCAAGGCCCTTTGTCTTGCTACATATGCAAGAGGCCCATAAAAAATCTGAATTCCCGCAAAAGGTGGTACTATACACCTTTCAAGCAAAACTCCGAGTGAATTCACAAGTCGAGTATGAGACGGTAGAAAAAAAATATCGCTAGTTGAGAATGTTGAATGCCACTGCATGGGGGCACTAAAGTACTTGTTCGCTCTCCAGAAGAGAGTGGAAGAAATAAGGAAGTCAGTGGAACATAGTCTCTTATATATGTCGAGGCTTGGATTAATCACAAAGCGGTCAGGAATATCATTGTTGACTTTGGAGTCCCCCAATACTACATTATGGAGATCAAAGCAAAATACTTCAACCTTTGGCATGGAGTGTAAAGCTGAAATGAGAGAGAGAGAAATTGGCCCAAGTCAACAAAGGGACAAATGGGTCATTTTACTCTTCCATCCAGTAGAGGGGTACAAGTGTAACCCTAATATTGACCATAAAAAAAAAAAAAAAAAAAAGAGGATTAGAAGAAAGTTTGGGAGAATCTAGGAGCCAGGCAAAACTTCGTCCATAATCGAAATGAGTTTTAGAATGTTTTCTAGATCTAAGACTAACTTTTATGAATTGAGACGTAATATTTGGGTGTGTTACCTAGGAAAGGTCTTTCACGGATTCCGTGGAGAAACTTGGCTGAAAATGCGATTGGCTGAAAAATGCGAAGGGTCCGAGAGCTCTCCCAAAAGTGGTAAGGATGCTAATGGACTTACTTTCGATGTTCGTAACTCGTCCTGTGATGAGGAAAATAATCAAGAAAAAATGCTAAAGTATAGATGGTATGACGATCTACAACTTTGCAAAAGAAATCGTGTTGATTCGAGTTTTAGATCGAAAGATAAAAAAAAAAAAAAAAAAAAAAAAAAAGAGAGAAAAGATTCAAGAAAACTTACCCATTTTCTTTTTTTGTTTTGTCAGATAGGAAGGGGAGAAGATTTTTTCTAGTAGCCACGTGTCGTTCGACAACCGATGAGGCACGACTTGATGAGGAGGCGACACACGTCAGACATCGACTGGAGCTACGTGTCGGACGACAACTGGAGCGATGCGGCCCCAACGAAATGGCGACACGCGTCATCTGCGTGCCCTACTCGATTCCAGATCTACGAGTAGATCTGACCCAACCCGCAATTCGTCGGCCAAACCAACCCATGGTCCACCCAAGCGATCCAAATCATTGACCCAAACTGGAGCGCTGACCCGCGACTGCGCAAAAGAAAACCGAGAGTTGTACTCGCGTGTCCGCTTTCGACTAGGTTCCTTCCTTGCGCGTGAGGGCGTGTGTAAGGACCTTTTTGACCTGTTTGACTTCTAGTTGCCTGATTTTCATCTCAATTCCAGTTTTAACAATGTTTTTATGTGAATAGGGACCTAATTGAGGAAAATCAATAGTTTTGGATACCCCACGTGCTTAGTAGCCCTAGCGAAAGGGCTCGTGTCAACCATGTAAGTCACCACACGGGACTTAGGAATGAGTACTTGTAGGAATCGCTTTGTTATGCATGCATACATGCTAGATTAATTTCCTTAGTTGATTAGACTTTTCCATGTTATGAGCTTAGGTGGCAATGTGTACGTTCTATGAAAAGTTAACCATGTTTTATGCTTCCGCTTAGTATGTATCTGTTTAGTATGTATCTGTTCATGCATGTTGAAGGGAGGATGGAAAAATTGTGAACTCTTCGTTTCGGGTGTTGATGAATGTTATCGCCCCGTTGAGCATGATTGCCTATTTTTGCATAAACTTTGTATGATGTGTCTAGTTCTTGATGCTTGCACCATCTTGATAATGTTTAGGAAGCACGGTAATGATAAGCCTAGGGATCCATGATTAGAGTGACAAGTCACTGAGCTTAGATAGATCCCTTCCTTAGGAGCTTAGCAGATCACCATGGCAAACGTACTACCTTAGGGGTATCTTAGGCTGTTAGTTGTCTGAACGATATCTATAGCTTCGTGGAAGGACCAGGGTTCCTGATCAGTTCTTACTGCTCCTAGCCATTTCGCATGAGAAATGTGTCCCCACGTCGTACAGCCCATTAGCTGCATGGGAACGGGTTGGGTCATACCCCCCATAGGGAGACTATCATGAGCTCAGGAGGTACTCAGCACACCCCTAGGCAAGACACCATGTAATCTCAGTTAACCATACAGAGGTAGCGCCTCGTAGAGAGACACCGGTCATTTCAGCTTAGCATAAGGAACTCTTAAGTACTAAATGAGAGGACGAAGAACCATAGAAGTCCCAAGGAGCAAGACCTAAGGGCCTAAGATTAGAACCAGACGTCCTCGAACCAATGAGAAGCCCATGTTTATCGGTTAAGTTTAGGATGCAATGAGAGCCTACAAGTAGGTGACTTACTGGGTATAATTTTATATTCATCCCTGCTATATCTTTTTCTAGGTACGTGAGGCGTTTGGTCGAGGTAGGGCTTGATTAGAGAGGTGGATTGTCACAAAGAAATACATGTCTGGGGCATCAGTCTAGTCTTTTCTTTTGCATTCATATTTTCATATTTTTGTTCCTAAAACTTTTGTTTGTTTGAACCTTGGTATTGCAATCTTCTTTATTGGAATAAATCATTTCGCCCTTATAAATTTTCAACTATTTTCTTTACATTCATGTTGTCTTTTTGAGTCATGGCCTATAGTAAAATATTGGGTCGTGACATTAAGAGATAGGAAAGAGGAAGGTCATCAATTCGACAAATTTACCTGTCTTAAGAGCTGTAAAAAGAACTTCTGATATTAACCAAGGCATCAATCATGCAATATATACTTCATGGAAGATTTTACGAAGATGTTCAAATTATCACAAGTTGTTGCAATTTATGCCACATTCAATAACAATCAAGTTTCATTTATTCATAGATCGTTACAAAATTTATGTAATTACTTCATCAAACTCGATTTCAAAGCGAAGATGTTCAAATTATCACAAGTTGTTGCAATTTATGCCACATTCAATAACAATCAAGTTTCATTTATTCATAGATTGTTACAAAATTTATGTAATTACTTCATCAAACTCGATTTCAAAGCGAATATGTTCAAATTATCACAAGTTGTTGCAATTTATGCCACATTCAATAACAATCAAGTTTCATTTATTCATAGATCGTTACAAAATTTATGTAATTACTTCATCAAACTCGATTTCACTTTGAAATTATTTGTGTTATTTTTAAGAACATATCTAATTCAAAAATTAAAAAATAAGTAAAACTACTAGCTTTTAGAATTAAAAAAAACAAATGTGACCACTGAGAATCAAGCCTAGATCAACGTGAAATTCTCACCACTAAATTGCAACTAGTTTTATATTTGGTTACCAACGTGATTTGGTCTTGTATAAACAAGCAAACTTGTGGCCAAGCTCATCTTTACGGTTTAAAGTCAAGCATAAACACTAGCAAACCCTTTATCGTTTCCTATATAGTAACTGGACACGATCATATCATCTCATAACTCATTGTCATTTTTCGAAGGGTTGGGTGGGTTGTGAACTCTACTCGAGGTGGAACAAGGACCAAAGTACATCATTACGAATGTCATATTTGAGATCTACTGTTTGTATTTTTTGCTTTTGAGTCATATTAATATGGCTGATTAATAGCTAAAAGCTAAGGAGATAAATGTGACTACTGGGATTCAAGCCCAAGTCTCAACGACCACAACGTGGAATTCTCACCACTAATCTACAATCACTTAGATTTTTAGCCCATCATTCATCGTAAACTAGCCCTAAATGTCTCATCTATCAACTAGTCATTTAATACCAACAAACTTCTAATTGTTTCCACCTTAAATTGTTGATACTGTGGGAGCCCATCTTGACAGTTTAAAGTTAAGCTGAAACTAGTAAACATCTTGACAGTTTAAAGTTAAGCTGAAACTACAAACTTCTAATTGTTTCCACCTTAAATTGTTGATACTGTGGGAGCCCATCTTGACAGTTTAAAGTTAAGCTGAAACTAGTAAACATCTTGACAGTTTAAAGTTAAGCTGAAACTAGTAAACCCTTTATCATTTCATATATTGACATGATTGACATGTGTAATTTTTAAGAAACCATTGCAAAAAAAATTACTTCATTAGGCTCAATTTCACTTTCAATTGTTGGGATTCAAACCTAGGTCTGCACCACCACAACTTGGATCCTCACCACTAAACTATTACATCCACTTTGATATTTAGTCCATCATTTAATACAACGTTGATCTCGTCTTTGGGGTCCACGATTAAAGATAAGCTAGCAAGTCCCTAATTATCTCCACAATGTATTGTTCATTATATAATGAAAAACAAATATGGTAGTTGGAATTTGAGCCCAAGTTTTACCATTATTCATTATAATCTAGGCCGGTGGGGCTCATATGTCATCTCATCATTTAATACCAATGTTGGCAGTTCACAATTAAGGATAAGCTAGCACACTCCTAATTATCTTAACATTATATTGTTAATTTCATATAGGAATAGAATACTATGAGAGCCTAGGGCTTATTGTTTCTCTATCTCTTTCTGGCCATCATTCATCATAATCTAGCTCCTGGGAGGAAGCATCATGGAGGTACTTAGTCAAGGGGGCGACATAGAGGTGACTTAGAGAGGCAACATTGTAATGACTAAGACACTTGGAGGGGTTATATATTGATTACTTGGAGGACGATTGAAGAATAGATATGGTTCTAACTTATCTGGCGACTTGGACGACAAGACATGGAGGCAAGTAGGAGAAAGAGATATGATGGTGAGTTGTAGGAGAGTTGGAGGATCGAACATGGCTATGACTTAAGAGGTTGATGTGGTGATGTGACTGTGACTTGTAAGAGGTTGATGTGTGACTTGAAAAAGGAGATCATACAAAGGTGACTAAGAGGATGTGACATGTCAATTACTTAGAGGATGCTTAGGGGAGGGACATGACTATGAATTAGAGGAGGTGTATGCAGTAACTTTGAGTAGAAGGCTTGGAGGTGACTTCAGGTAGGCAATATAACAATACTTGATAGCGACAATATGACTACGATATGGAAGAGGCTTGAATGTGAATTAAAAAAGGAGATATGATGATGACTTATCGGAGGAGGCCCAATTGATATGACTTGAAAGAGAACAACCCAATGACTTGCAGAAGAAAGTTTGATAGTTATATAGGGAATTGGAGGTTAACTTGGTGAAAGTGATATACAATGAGTTGGAAAAGGTCAACTTTGCTATGGTAGTATGTTTGTGATTTGGGAGAGGTGGCGTGACAGTGACATGCATACGTGTCATGTCAATTAAAATATTATGAGAAAAATCATCCTACACATGACCTAGAATTAGCGGCGGTGGTGCTCGCATTAAAAATTTGGCGACACTCTCTATATGGCGAAAAGACCCAAATTTATAGGGATCATAAAGCATAAAATACTTCTTCACACAAAAGACAATGAACATGAAACAACGAAGGTGGGTAGAACTGGTAAAAGACTATGATATAGATATTCAGTACCACCGTCGAAAAGCAAACGTAGTCATAGACACACTAAGTCGAAAAACGGTACACTAATCGGCCCTCATCACAAGAGAGCAACGAGTGCAAACGAATTTCGAGTGTGCTAACATAGCGGTAGTAACCGAGGAAGTTATAGCTTAAATAGCGCGACTTACAATGCGACCCACACTCAGATAGAGGATCATAGACTCAAACCGAGAAGACCCTATCATAAATAAAGTTCTAGACCAATTAATAGGAGGCCCAATGAACGGTTTTTCTAAATCAATAGACGATAGAAGGTGATGTCAAGGACATTTATGTGTCCCAGCTGTGAGTGAAATAAAGAACGAAATCTTAACCGAGGCATATAACTCACCTTTTTCGATACAACCAGTGGTACGAAGATGTACCAAGACCTGAAACAACACTTCTGGTAGCGGAGTATGAAAAAGGATATCGTAGAGGACGTGAGTAAATGTCTAGTGCTCCAACAAGTAGCAGCCCCTAGACAGAAAACAACCGGACTACTACAACCACTAAGCATACCAAAGTGGAAGTGGGAGAATATTGCTATGGATTTCATAGTAGGCTTACCCAAAACACAAAAGGGTTACATGGTAATTTGGGTAATTATTGACAAGCTCACAAAATCGGCACACTTCCTGTCAGGTAACATAATATAGTAGAAAATTGGGCTTAACTATATTTGAAAGAAATTGTGAGGTTGCATGGAGTCTCAGTATCATTAGTATTAGATTGGGACTCGCGTTTTACGTCGGCCTTTTGGCGCGGACTCCAAAAAGTGTAAGGTACCCGCCTCGAATTTAGCTCTGCCTTCCATCCACAGACTGATGGCCAAACGGAATGATTGAACCAAATCTTAGAAGACATGCTTCGGGCATGTGTTATGGATTTCACGAGAAGTTGGGACATCAAATATCACTTAATGGAATGCTCGTACAACAACAGTTTCCAAGCAACAATTGGGATGACACCATTTAAAGCGTTATATGGAAAACGATGTAGATCCTCATTGTGTTGGGACAAAGTAGGAGAACGAAAATTAATAGGGCCCAAGTTGGTCTGCATTACAAACAAAGCGGTATAAAAAATTAGAGCAAGAATGCGCACCATACAAAGTAGGCAAAAGAGCTACACCGACGTTAGGCGTACAAATTTAGAGTTCGAAGAGGGTTACTTGGGGTTCCAAAAAATAGCTGCCATGAAAAGCGTCCAAAGATTCCGGCGCAAGGGAAAGCTAAGCCCCCGCTTTATCGAACCTTTCGAAATCTTAGAACGAATAGGCTCAGTAGCATACAAGCTAACCTTACCATCTTCACTCTCGAGCGTACACGACGTACTCCATGTGTCCATGTTGAGGAAAGATTTATGTTACCAAGCTAACCTTACAGATCCTACGCACATGATAGACTACAGACCCCTTGCGATCGAGATAGATTTATGTGACCAAGAGAAATCAATTAAAGTCCTAGCTTGGGAGGTGAAAGCCTTACGTAATAGGGACATAGGTTCTGTCAAAGTATTATGGCAAAATCATCAAATCGAAGAAGGTACGTGGGTGTATAAAGAGAAAATACCTCAAATTGTTCTAGGAATTTGAGACTTTCGAGGACGAAAGTTCTTTTTAGGGCTAGAGAATGTAACAGATCAGACGAAAAAAAAAAAATCAAAGGCGTCTGTGGTCACCGGTGAGACCCAAAAACTCCGACGAACGCTGGAGTTTTTGTTCTCACACGACCCACGACCCCCACCCAACTGATGGATCACCACAACATCAAACTCTAGACTTCAGCCATCTCAGAACCACCTGCAAGGAAAGAAAACAGTGAAAAAACGAGAGAGGCAGTGAAACGGACGACGCTCCGGCGAAGTGAACCTATACGAAATCGACAATGAAATCATCGATTTACGCCACGAAAATAACCCCAGAGACCTGTATACACACCAAGGATAGATTTCGATGCTTCATATACGTTGTACACCGCTGGAGGAGGAGGACATAACCTCGGGTTTTCAGATCTCCTCAGATCTGGAAGCATTTGACCTATACAAGCCAAACAAACGCCATAAACGGGAAGAAGAGGAAGAGGCAACTCGAAAACGAAAGAAAAAGGAGCAAAACGAGCATTAGAAACGACGTTACCAAAGAAACAGAAAAGTAGCTGGAACTTTTTCTGGTAATTGGGTGAAGAAGACGAGTCCCGACCCGAGATTCAAACTTGGACCCGAACCGGAAACCAACCCAATCGAGTCCAATACCCACGACTTAGATACCTCAGCCCAACCCAAAAAATCCAATCTACACCTCGGCCTAACCCATCAATCGCGACCCAAAACTGCAACCAAGAACAGACAAAGGAACCTGCGACCCACTCCGCCCAACTAAATAACCCTCAGCCCAGACAGAAATCCCGTAGCCCAAGTGGCTACAGACCCCTAGGTCAACACCCTTCTGTGGCTACCTAGCTTTCAAGTACTTCTAGTCTCATCCAACAACATCATACACTTGGAAGAAAAAATTGTCGAAAGGATGGCATATAAATATAACCCGTAAGCAATCTATATGTAGACTCTCATTGCATACGTGACAACTTTTTATTCCAAAATCCTTCATGAAACTTGTTAGTAAACTCATTTAGAAGGTGTACAAATTGGTTTGAGCGAAAATAGTGTATCATAGCTCTCGAATTTAGAAGAAATTCAAGAAGAAAAATAAGAGTCTTAATCTTAAGTTCTAGGAACTCCATCACTCGATTCTTGTCCCAAAACATTGCCCACAACTTCTTATTTATAAATGAAGCTTGTATTGTCTTTGACATTCTAGACTCCTAAATTTTAACTCGAAGTTTCTAAACAATCTATCGAAAATATCTACTCATATGATGGTGCTACCTACCTTTATTTTAAATATTAGCTGTTGGATCTAAGGAACCTCGAGCCTTCTGGAACATATTCAAATTTTAGCTCAATCCAATGGTTAGATCTATACTATGAGCGATTTTGTGCATCTTGTCAAATCTAAAATCGAAGCAGCAATGCTGGATCATTTTCATAATTATCTTGAACTTCATAGCATTTTTGTATTTTTATTTTTATTTTTTAACATTTTATTCTAAAGCTTCAAACTTTTTCTTAAATTTTTTTACCCTTTTTAGTAATTTTTTCCTTCTTCAACATTTTAAAATTCTTCCTTACAAAAAAAAAAAAAAAAAAAAAAATCAATTCCTTTTCAATGAAATATTAAAAATCCAATTAAACAACTAGAACAAGGATTTGTTTTTTTCAATGTTTTTGGATCCTTACGGAACCTTATTAAAGGGTTGAATATATCTTCTTTGGGCCCTTTGAACCATCCTTCGATCTCTTAATTCTTCTTTTGGATCAATCACTTTTTCTCGAGTGCTTTTACTTACTTGGATGTTACAACTACCTTGTCTTCCTCCATCCCTTCTATGCTAACTTATTCAAATCTTATCAATTTAACATCATGTCATGTTCTTCACATAGTGCTTGTAGCCACAAAGCTAGTCATAACTTAAAGCAAATGACACAAAGTAAGGCTACGCAAACACAAGAATCAAAGACCTTTCATATTCCACCAACGGTTTAACCTTTTTCTTATGACTTCATCGTGTACAACATAGGGAGAACTTACTAAGGGTCTTTCATCAAAGAGACATAAACTAACTCATAAGTTTCAAAGATAAGGCTACGACATTAAACACTTCAAGAATTTGGATGTTGATTAATTTATTGTCAAGAGTGTTTAATCTACAACTTCCTTAGAAAAGTCTTTAAAAATAGTCTCTTGGCCTTAGAGATTGTAACCAATGGTAGCTAAGCAAAGAACATCTAGTTGTTGCTTTTGATAATCACCATTTATAACCTCTCTTTTCTTTCCTTTTTCTCTTTGCTTTTGATAATCACCATTGAATCCTATGAAATTCCACTTTTGAGCTTTATTGTGAAATCCCACATCGGTTGGACAGGAAACAAATCAATCCTTGTATAAGTATGCGAGTGGTTAAGGAGGAATTCTGCTCACATTGGTTGGATAGGGAATAAATAATTCCTTATATAAGTATGTCCAAGAGGTTAAGGAGGAATTCTGCTATTGACGACTTTTTAGCTTTATTGTGAGTCCCACATCCTTATATAAGTGTGTCAATATATTTGAGTGGTTAAGAAGACAAACTTGAAATCTGTTGGGTTTTGCTTACACACGTTCAAATCTTGTGAAATTTCACATGGGTTGGACAGGGAACGAATCATTCTTATACAAGGGGTATTAATATGTCTGAGCGGTTGACGAGACGTTTTAGCTTTATTGTGAAATCCCACATCAGTTGGACAGGGAACAAATCATTCTTATACAAGGGGTGTCAATATGTTCGAGTGGTTAAGGAGACTTTTTAGCTTTATTGTGAAATTCCACATCGGTTGGATAGGGAACGAATCATTCTTATATAAGGGGTGTCAATATGTTCGAGTGGTTAAGGAGGAATTATGCTATTGGCGACTTTTTAGCTTTTATTGTTAGATCCCACATCAGTTGAATATGGAACGAATCATTCCTTATATAAGGGGTGTCAATACGTCTGAGTGGTTAAGAAGACAGACTAAAAATCTATTGGGCTTTGCCCACATAGGTTTGAATCCCGTTGTCACGACTTTTTTTAGCTTTATTGTTAAATCCCAAACCAATCATTTCACCAATCATTACTATCGGTTGGGTTTTGCCTTCTTATGTTGGGCTTTGGGTGCACAAGAAATTCCACATTTATTGGGTCCCACATCGGTTGAACAAGAAACGAATCATTTTTTATATAAGGGTGTCAATATGTCTGAGTGGTTTAGGAGATAGACTCGAAATCTGTTGAGTTATGCCTATGCAGGTTTGAAACTTGTTGAAGAATTTTTAGCTTTACTGTGAAATTCCACATCAGTTGAACAAGGAACGAATCATTTTTTATATAAGGGTGTCAATATGTCCGAATGGATAAGAGGAACGAATCTTTAGCTTTATTGTGAAATTCCACAACGATTGAACAAACAACGAATCATTCTTTATATATGGATGTCAATATGTCCGAAGGGATAAGAGGAACGAATCATTCCTTATATAAGGGGTGTCAATATGTCCGAGTGGCCAAGGAGATAGACTGAAAATATGTTGAGCTATACCTGTGCAGGTTTGAAACCTGTTGTTGAAGAATTTTTAGCTTTATTGTGAAATTCCACAACGATTGAACAAGGAACGAATCATTCTTTATATAACGGTGTCAATATGTCCGAATGGTTAAGGGGAACGAATAATTCCTTATATAAGGGGTGTCAATATGTTTGAGTGGTTAAGGAGACAGACTCAAAATTTGTTGGGCTATGCTTGTCGAGAATCCAGTTATTGACAAATTTTTAGCTTTATTTTGAAATCACACATTAGTTAAACAAGGAATGAATCATTCCTTAGACAAGGGGTGTAAATATGTCGAGTAGTTACTGAGGATATGAGAAATTGGACTGTTGTTGCCACAATCAAATTCAAGAAGATATTGTTGTCACAATCAGCAGTTGGAAACTGAAGTTTGATGAAGAAATTCGAGAAGATATTGTTGTTGCCAGTTACTGAGGATACGAGAAATTGGACTGTTGTTGCCACAATCAGCAGTTCGAGAAACTGAAGTTTGATGAAGAAATTCAAGAAGATATTGTTGTTGCCCGTTATCGAGGATACGAGAAATTGGATTGTTGTTGCCACAATCAGTAGTTCAAATGTGGCTGTTGGGATTCAAGCCTAAATCTCCACGGTCACGGCCACAACATGGAATTCTCACCACTAAACTACAACCACTTTGTTTTTTAGCCCATCATTCATCGTAAACCAGCCCCAAAGGGCTCATCTATCAACTAGTCATTCAACACCAAGGTTGATCTTATCTTGACCGTTCATGATTTAAGGATAAACCAACAAACTTTTAATTGTCTCCTACATAATAGATCTGTCTTGAGAGTGGCAATTGAATCATGTGGGTAATCTTAGAAGTTGATAAGCAAATAGGTCCCTCCCCCAACCCTGGGTGATTATATAATACTGAGGGAAAGTTCACCAACTAACCTCCTATGAATGATGAGTAGTCAAGTACACATCATACTACCACACAAGGGAGAGAATTCTACGAGGTCACGCCTTAACCCAAGTCACCGGTTTTACACTACACAGGCAAAGCAAGCTGCCCTAAGTCAAAGAATAGAATAGCTCACCCGAAAGAGACTTGTCGCTTGACATATCCACGATGCCAGGAAAGGGTGAACCACCTCCGTGAACCTAAAGTGGGTTCCTGAGCAGCTTAAGTAACGCTTGAAACTTCAAGGCAGCCTCAGATGCCCAGATAGCAGTAGAGACTAGGCCTGAACATTCTAGAGCTCAGAGTAAAAGCCGTGTAAGCTACCCTAATTGTGGTGTTGTTTGTCTCTATTTGGATTTAAATTCTACCTCATTTATCTTTTATTTTATTTTACTTTATCTTATATTTTCTTTTGGTCTTTGCCTTTTTATCACCGTTCGAGTTTCAAAACTTAAAAATTTGGGTTGTGACATTTCTCCACATAGATTAATCTTTTGGTCTTTGTCTTTTTATCACGGTTCGAGTTTCAAGAATTTTGATGTTAATTAACTTATTGTCAAGAGTGTCTAATCTACAACTTCCTTAGAAAAGTCTTTAAAAATTGCCTCTTTGCCTTAGAGATTGTAACCCATCTACAGTTGAGAAGTTGGGGTTCTTGGGGCTTAATTACTCCTATTAGTAAAGATCATCTAGTTGTTGCTTTGATAATCACCATTTAAGCTATCTTTTCTTTCCTTTCTTCTCTTGATTCTTCCATGAAATTACTATTGTGTTATTGAATGCTATGAAATCCCACTTTTGAGCTTTATTGTGAAATTCCACTTTTGAGCTTTATTGTGAAATCTCACATCGGTTTGACAGAAACGAATCATTCCTTATATAAGTATGCGAGTGGTTAAGGAGGAATTCTGCTCACATTGGTTGGATAGGGAACAAATAATTTCTTATATAAGTTTGTCCAAGAGGTTAAGGAGGAATTTTGCTATTGATGACTTGAGATCCCACATGGGTGGGATAGAGAATGAATCTTTCCTTATATAAGTATGTCAATGTTTTTGAGTGGTTAGGGAGACTTAAATTTGTTGGGCTCTGCTTGCATAGATTCAAATCTTGTTGTGATGACTTTTTAGCTTTATTGTGAAATCCCACGTCTCCAACCAATCATTCTTATACAAGGGGTATCAATATGTCTGAGTAGTTGATGAGACTTTTTAGCTTTATTGTGAAATCCCACATCTCGAACCAATCATTCTTATACAAGGGGTATCAATATGTCTGAGTGGTTGATGAGACTTTTTAGCTTTATTGTGAAATCCCACATCGGTTGTACAGGAAATGAATCATTCTTATACAAGGGGTGTCAATATGTCTGAGTAGTTAAGGAGGAATTCTGCTATTGGCGACTTTTTAGCTTTATTGTGAGATCTCACATTTGTTAAATAGGGAACGAATCATTCCTTATATAGGGTGTCAATATGTCTACTGGTTAAGAAGACAGACTAGAAATCTATTAGGCTATATAAGGGGTGTCAATATGTCCGAGTGGTTAAGGGGAACGAATCATTCCTTACATAAGGGGTGTCAATATGTCCGAGTCGTTAACGAGACAGATTCGAAATTTGTTGGGCCATGCCTGCACGGTTCGAATCCTATTGTTGACGAATTTTTAGCTTTATTGTGAAATCAGTTGGGCTATGCCTTCACAAGTTTTAATCCTCTTGACGAATTTTTAGCTTTATTGTGATCACAAGTTAGTTAAACAAGGAACAAATCATTCTTTATATAAGCGTATCAATATGTCCAAATGGAACGAATCATTCTCTATATAAGGGTGTCAATATGTCCTAATGGTTAAGGAGACAAACTCGAAATTCAGCTATGCAATATTTAGCTTCTGGCTATGCAATTTTTAGATTTATTATCAAATCCCACATCCTACATAATTCTTATATAAGTGAAAGTGGGATACTGTTGTTGTCACAATCTGTAGTACTCGAGAATCTAAGAAACTAAAGTTTGGGCTGTCAATATGTCAGAGTGGTTAAGGAAAAAGACTAGAAATCTGTTGGCGTATGCCTGCATAGGTTTGAATCTTTCTATTGATGTATTTTTAGCTTTATTGTGAAAACACAACTCGACTTTACAAGGAACGAATCATTCTTTATATAAGGGTGTCAATACGTCTGAATGGGTATCGAGAAAAACTCAAAATTTGGGCAATTTTTAGCTTTATTATGAAATCTCACCTCTTACATAATACTTATACAAGTGGAAGTGGGATACTATTGTTGCCACAATCTGTAGTACTTGAGAATCTGAGAAATAGAAATTTGGGGTGTTAATATGTCTGAGTTGTTAAGGAGACAGGCTCAAAATCTGTTGGGCTATGGCCTGCATAGGTTCGAATCCACTGCTATTGACGTACTTTTAGCTTTATTATGAAAACCCACATCCTACATAATACTTAATCCCACATCCTACATAATACGGAAGTGGGATACTGTTGTTGCCACAATCGGTAGTATCTGAGAATCGGAGAAACTAAAGTTTGGGGTGTCAATATGTCCGAGTGGTTAAGGAGACAGACTCGAAATCTGTTGGGCTATGCCTGCGTAGGTTCAAATCCTGTTATTGACGTATTTTTATCTTTATTGTGAAATCCTACATAATACTTATATAAGTGGAAGTGGGATACTGTTGTTTCTACAATCGGTAGTATCTGAGAATCGGAGAAACTGAAGTTTGGGGTGTCAATATGTCCGAGTGGTTAAGGAGACAGACTCGAAATCTATTGGGCCTATGCCTGCGTAGGTTTGAATCTTGCTATTGATGTATTTTTATCTTTATTGTGAAAACACACATTCGGTTGAACAAGTTACCAATCATTCTTTATAAAAGGGTGTCAATATGTCGGCATGGTTAAGCAGATAAACTCGAAATTTGGCTATGCAATTTTTAGCTTTATTATGAAATCTCACATCCTACATAATACTTGTATAAGTGGAAGTGGGATACTATTGTTGCCACAATCTATAATACTCGAGAATGTGAGAAATAGAAATTTGGGGTGTTAATATGTCTGAGCTGTTCAGGAGACAGACTCGAAATCTTTTGCGCTATGGCTTGCATAGGTTCGAATCCCCTGCTATTGACGTATTTTTAGCTTTATTGTCAAAACACACATCGGTTGAACATGGAACGAATCATTCTTTATATAAGGGTCTCAATATGTCCGAAATGGTTAAGGACACAAAGTTGAAATTTGGCTATTCAATTTTTAGCTTTATTATGAAAACCCACATCCTACATAATACTTAATCCCACATCCTACATAATACTTATATAAGTGGAAGTGGGATACTGTTGTTGCCACAATCGGTAGTATCTGAGATCGGAGAAACTAAAGTTTGGGGTGTCAATATGTCCGAGTGGTTAAGGGGACAGACTCGAAATCTGTTGGACTATGCCTGCGTAGGTTCGAATCCTGCTATTCACGTATATTGGAACGAATCATTGTTTATATAAGGGTGTCAAAACTTCGGAATGGTTAAGGAGACAAACTCGAAATTTTGCTATGCAATTTATTAACTTTATTATGAAATCCCACATCCTACATGATACTTATATAAGTTGAAGTGGGATACTGTTGTTTCCACAATCGGTAGTATCTGAGAATCGGAGAAACTAAAGTTTGGGTGTCAATATGTCCGAGTGGTTAAGGAGACAGACTCGAAATCTGTTGGGCTTGCCTGCGTAGGTTCGAATCCTGCTATTGACGTATTTTTATCTTTATTGTGAAAACACACATTCGGTTGAACAAGTTACCAATCATTCTTTATAAAGGGTTTCAATATATCGGCATGGTTAAGCAGACAAATTTTTAGCTTTATTGTCAAAACACACATGGATTGAACAAGGAACGAATCTTTGTTTATATAAGGGTGTCAATACTTCGGAATGGTTAAGGAGACAAACTCGAAATTTTGCTATGCAATTTAGTAGCTTTATTATGAAATCCCACATCCTACATGATACTTAATCCCACATCCTACATAATACTTATATAAGTGGAAGTGGGATACTCTTGTTGCCACAATCGGTAGTATCTGAGAATGGGAGAAACTTAAGTTTGGGGTGTCAATATGTCTGAGTGGTTAAGGAGACAGACTCGAAATTTGTTAAGCTATGCCTGCGTTGGTTCGAATCCTGTTATTGACGTATTTTTATCTTTATTGTGAAAACACACATCAATTGAACAAGGAACGAATCATTCTTTATATAAGGGTCTCAATATGTCCGAATGGTTAAGGAGACAAACTCGAAATTTGGCTATGCAATTTTTAGCTTTATTATGAAATCCCACATCCAACATAATACTTAATCCCACATCCTACATAATACTTATATAAGTGGAAGTGGTATACTGTTGTTTCCACAATCGGTAGTATCTGAGAATCGGAGAAACTGAAGTTTGGGGTGTCAATATGTCCGAGTGGTTAAGGAGACAGACTCGAAATCTGTTGGGCTATGCCTGCGTAGGTTCGAATCCTGCTATTGACGTATTTTTATCGTTATTGTGAAAACACACATCGGTTGAACGAACAAGTTAACAATTGACGTATTTTTATTATCTTTATTGTGAAAACACACATTCGGTTGAACAAGTTACCAATCATTCTTTATATAAGGGTGTCAATATGTCGGCATGGTTAAGCAGACAAACTCGAAATTTGGCTATGCAATTTTTAGCTTTATTATGAAATCTCACATCCTACCTAATACTTGCATAAGTGGAAGTGGGATACTATTGTTGCCACAATCTGTAATACTCGAGAATGTGAGAAATAGAAATTTGGGGTGTTAATATGTCTGAGCTGTTAAGGAGACAAACTCGAAATCTGTTGCGCTATGGCTTGCATAGGTTCGAATCCCCTGCTATTGACGTATTTTTAGCTTTATTTTCAAAACACACATCGGTTGAACATGGAACGAATCATTCTTTATATAAGGGTCTCAATATGTCCGAAATGGTTAAGGACACAAAGTTGAAATTTGGCTATTCAATTTTTAGCTTTATTATGAAAACCCACATCCTACATAATACTTAATCCCACATCCTACATAATACTTATATAAGTGGAAGTGGGATACTGTTGTTGCCACAATCGGTAGTATCTGAGAATCGGAGAAACTAAAGTTTGGGGTGTCAATATGTCCGAGTGGTTAAGGAGACAGACTCGAAATCTGTTGGGCTATGCCTGCGTAGGTTCGAATCCTGCTATTGACGTATTTTTATCTTTATTGAGAAAACACACATCGATTGAACAAGGAACGAATCATTGTTTATATAAGGGTGTCACGAGACAAACTCGAAATTTTGCTATGCAATTTATTAACTTTATTATGAAATCTCACATCCTACATGATACTTATATAAGTTGAAGTGGGATACTGTTGTTTCCACAATCGGTAGTATCTGAGAATCGGAGAAACTGAAGTTTGGGGTGTCAATATGTCCGAGTGGTTAAGGAGACAGACTTGAAATCTGTTGGGCTATGCCTGCGTAGGTTCAAATCTTGCTATTGACGTATTTTTATCTTTATTGTGAAAACACACATTGATTGAACAAGGAACGAATCATTGTTTATATAAGGGTGTCAATATGTCGGCATGGTTAAGAAGACAAACTCGAAATTTGGCTATGCAATTTTTAGCTATATTATGAAATCTCACATCCTACATAATACTTGTATAAGTGGAAGTGGGATACTATTGTTGCCTGAGTGGTTAAGGAGACAGACTCAAAATCTGTGCGCTATGGCTTGCATAGGTTCGAATTCCCTGCTATTGACGTATTTTTAGATTTATTGTCAAAACACACATCGAATCATTGTTTATATAAGGGTGTCAATACTTTGGAATGGTTAAGGAGACAAACTCGAAATTTTGCTATGCAATTTATTAGCTTTATTATGAAATACCACATCCTATGTGATACTTAATCCCACATCCTACATAATACTTATATAAGTGGAAGTGGGATACTGTTGTTGCCACAATCGGTAGTATTTGAGAATCGGAGAAACTGAAGTTTGGGGTGTCAATATGTCTGAGTGGTTAAGGAGACAGACTCGAAATCTTCCTGCGTTGGTTCGAATCCTGTTATTGACGTATTTTTATCTTTATTGTGAAAACACACATCAATTGAACAAGGAACGAATCATTCTTTATATAAGGGTCTCAATATGTCCGAATGGTTAAGGAGACAAACTCGAAATATGGCTATGCAATATTTAGCTTTATTATAAAATCCCACATCCAATAGAATACTTAATACCACATCCTACATAATACTTATATAAGTGGAAGTGGGATACTGTTGTTTCCACAATCGGTAGTATCTGAGAATCGAAGAAACTGAAGTTTGGGGTGTCAATATGTCCGAGTGGTTAAGGAGACAGACTCGAAATCTGTTGGGCTATGCCTGCGTAGGTTCGAATCCCCTGCTATTGACG
The DNA here is from genome assembly GCA_018691285.1 of Cucurbita argyrosperma subsp. sororia. Classification (NCBI taxonomy): domain Eukaryota; kingdom Viridiplantae; phylum Streptophyta; class Magnoliopsida; order Cucurbitales; family Cucurbitaceae; genus Cucurbita; species Cucurbita argyrosperma. The sequence continues at coordinate 7,869,769 of CM031898.1, forward strand.
TATTTTTAGCTTTATTTTCAAAACACACATCGGTTGAACATGGAACGAATCGTTGTTTATATAAGGGTGTCAATACTTCGGAATGGTTAAGGAGACACACTCGAAATTTTGCTATGCAATTTATTAGCTTTATTATGAAATCCCACATCCTACATGATACTTAATCCTACATAATACTTATATAAGTTGAAGTGGGATACCGTTGTTGCCACAATCGGTAGTATCTGAGAATCGGAGAAACTAAAGTTTGGGGTGTCAATATGTCCGAGTGGTTAAGGAGACAGACTCGAAATCTGTTGGGCTATGCCTGCGTAGGTTCGAATCCTGCTATTGACGTATTTTTATCTTTATTGAGAAAACACACATCGATTGAACAAGGAACGAATCATTGTTTATATAAGGGTGTCAATACTTCGGAATGGTTAAGGAGACAAACTCGAAATTTTGCTACGCAATTTATTAACTTTATTATGAAATCTCACATCCTACATGATACTTGTATAAGTGGAAGTGGGATACTATTGTTCCCACAATCTTTAATACTTGAGAATCTGAGAAATAGAAATTTGGGGTGTTAATATGTCTGAGTGGTTAAGGAGACAGACTCAAAATTTGTTGCGCTATGGCTTGCATAGGTTCGAATCCCCTGCTATTGATGTATTTTTAGATTTATTGTCAAAACACACATCGAATCATTGTTTATATAAGGGTGTCAATACTTTGGAATGGTTAAGGAGACAAACTCGAAATTTTGCTATGCAATTTATTAGCTTTATTATGAAATACCACATCCTACACGATACTTAATCCCACATCCTACATAATACTTATATAAGTGGAAGTGGGATACTGTTGTTGCCACAATCGGTAGTATTTGAGAATCGGAGAAACTGAAGTTTGGGGTGTCAATATGTCTGAGTGGTTAAGGAGACAGACTCGAAATCTGCCTGCGTTGGTTCAAATCCTGTTATTGACGTATTTTTATCTTTATTGTGAAAACACACATCAATTGAACAAGGAACGAATCATTCTTTATATAAGGGTCTCAATATGTCCGAATGGTTAAGGAGACAAACTCGAAATTTGGCTATGCAATTTTTAGCTTTATTATGAAATCCCACATCCAACATAATACTTAATCCCACATCCTACATAATACTTATATAAGTGGAAGTGGTATACTGTTGTTTCCACAATCGGTAGTATCTGAGAATCGAAGAAATTGAAGTTTGGGGTGTCAATATGTCCGAGTGGTTAAGGAGACAGACTCGAAATCTGTTGGGCTATGCCTGCGTAGGTTCGAATCTTGCTATTGACGTATTTTTATCTTTATTGTGAAAACACACATTCGGTTGAACAAGTTACCTCATTCTTTATATAAGGGTGTCAATATGTTGGCATGGTTAAGCAGACAAACTCGAAATTTGGCTATGCAATTTTTAGCTTTATTATGAAATCTCACATCCTACATAATACTTGTATAAGTGGAAGTGGGATACTATTGTTGCCACAATCTGTAATACTCGAGAATGTGAGAAATAGAAATTTGGGGTGTTAATATGTCTAAGTGGTTAAGGAGACAGGCTCGAAATCTGTTGCGCTATGGCTTGCATAGGTTCGAATCCCCTGCTATTGACGTATTTTTAGCTTTATTGTCAAAACACAAAACACACATCGATTGAACAAGGAACGAATCATTGTTTATATAAGGGTGTCAATACTTCGGAATGGTTAAGGAGACAAACTAGAATTTTTGCTATGCAATTTATTAGCTTTATTATGAAATCCCACATCCTACATGATACTTATATAAGTGGAAGTGGGATATTGTTGTTGCCACAATCAGTAGTACTCGAGAATCTGAGAACTAGAAGTTTGGGGTGTCAATATGTTCGAGTGGTTAAGGAGACAGACTTGAATTCTGTTGGGCTATGCCTGCATATGTTCGAATCCTTCTATTGACGTATTTTTATCTTTATTGTTAAAACACACATCGGTTGAACATGGAACCGATCATTCTTTATATAAGGGTGTCAATATGACCGAATGGTTTAGGAAACAAAATCGAAATTTGGCTGCAATTTTTAGCTTTATTATGAAATCCCACATCCTACATAATACTTATATAAGTGGGATATTGTTGTTGCCACGCGAGAATCTGATACTTATATAAGTGGGATATTGTTGTTGCCACGCTCAGTAGTACTCGAGAATCTGAGAAATTAAAGTTTGGGGTGTCAATATGTCTGAGAGGTTAAGGAGATAGACTCAAAATCTCTTGGTCTATGCTTCCCTAGGTTTGAATCTTGCTATTGACCTACTTTTAGCTTTATTGTGAAAACACACATCGATTGTACAAGGAACGAATCATTCTTTATATAAGGGTCTCAATATGTCCGAATGGTTGAGACAAACTCGAAATTTGGCTATGCAATTTTTAACTTTATTATGAAATCCCACATCCTACATAATACTTAATCCCACATCCTACATAATACTTATATAAGTTGAAGCGGGATACTGTTGTTGCCACAATCGGTAGTATCTGAGAATTGGAGAAACTGAAGTTTGGGGTGTCAATATGTCCGAGTGGTTAAGGAGATAGACTCGAAATCTGTTGGGCTATGCCTGCGTAGGTTCGAATCCTATTATGAAATGTGGTTAAGGAGACAAACTTGAAATTTTGCTATGTAATTTATGAGCTTTATTATGAAATCCCACGTCCTACATGATACTTATACTGTTGTTGCCACAATCAGTAGTACCTAAGAATCGAAGAAACTAAAGTTTTGGGTGTCAATATGTCCGAGTGGTTAAGGAGACAGACTCGAAATCTGTTGTGTTACGACTGCGTAGGTTCGAATCCTACTATCGACGCATTTTTAGCTTTATTGGGAAAAACACATTGGTTGAACATGGAACAAATCATTCTTTATAAGGGTGTCAATATGTCGGATTTGGGGTGTCAATATGTCCGAGTGGTTAAGGAGACTGACTCGAAATCTGTTGGGCTGTGCCTGCGTAGGTTCAAATCTCGCTTGCTATTGTTGTATTTTTATCTTTATTGTGAAAACACATTGGTTGAACAAGGAATGAATCATTCTTTATATAAGGAGACAAACTAAATCCGTTGGGCTATAGAGAGAGACTCGAAATCCGTTGGGCTATGGCCTGCGTAGGTTCGAATCCACATCGGTTGAACATGGAACCAATCATTCTTTATATAAGGGTGTCAATATGACCGAATGGTTTAGGAAACAAAATCGAAATTTGGCTGCAATTTTTAGCTTTATTATGAAATCCCACATCCTACATAATACCTATATAAGTGGGATATTGTTGTTTCCACAATCAGTAGTACTCGAGAATCTGAGAAATTAAAGTTTGGGGTGTCAATATGTCCGAGTGGTTAAGGAGACAGACTCGAAATCTGTTGGGCTATCCCTACGTAGGTTTGAATCTTGCTATTGGCGTATTTTTAGCTTTATCATGAAAACACACATTGGTTGAACAAGGAACGATCATTCCTTATATAAGGTAAGGGTGTCAATATAATATGTCCGAATGGTTAAGGAGACGAACTCGAAATTTGGCTATGCAATTTTTAGTTTTATTATGAAATCCAATTTTTAGTTTTATTATGAAATGCCACATCCTACATAATACTTATATAAGTTGAAGTGGGGTATTGTTTTTGCCACAATCAGTATTACCCGAGAATCTTGTTTGATGAAGAAATTTGAGAAACTAAAGTTTGATGTAGAAATCTGAGAAACTGAAGTTTGATTCAGAAATCTGAGAAACTAATGTTTAATGAAATCCGATAAGAAACTGAAGTTTGATTCAGAAACCTGTGAAACTGATGTTTAATGAAATACTAGAAGAAACAAAAGTTTGATTAAATCCGAGAAGTAGTTTCAGCGAAAGTAAACGCAAACGAGAAATGAAAGTGGGATACTATTGTTGCCACAATTAGTAGTACCCGAGATTCTGAGAAACTGAAGTTTGATGAAGAAATTCGAGTAGTTCTCAGCAAAAGTATACGCAAACGAGAAATTGAAGATTTGAGAAACTGATGTTTAATGAAATCCAAGAAGAAACTGAAGTTTGACGAATTTTTAGCTTTATTGTGAAATCACACATCGGCTGAACAGGAAAAGAATCATTCTTTACATAAGGGATGTTAATATGTCCGAGTGGTTAAGGAGACCAACTTGAAATCGGTTGGGCTATGCCTGCACAGGTCCTGTCAATATGTCCGAGTGGTTAAGGAGACCAACTTGAAATCGGTTGGGCTATGCCTGCACAGGTCCTGTCAATATGTCCGAGTGGTTAAGGAGACCAACTTGAAATCGGTTGGGCTATGCCTGCACAGGTCCTGTCAATATGTCCGAGTGGTTAAGGAGACCAACTTGAAATCGGTTGGGCTATGCCTGCACAGGTCCTGTCAATATGTCCGAGTGGTTAAGGAGAAATCGGTTGGGCTATGCCTGCACAGGTCCTATCAATATGTCCGAGTGGTTAAGGGTAAGGGGTGCCAATATGTCCGAGTGGTTAAGGGTAAGGGGTGGAACAAGTAACAAATCATTTTTTATATAGGAATCAAAATCGGTTGGGCTATGCCTGCACAGGTCCTGTCAATATGTCCGAGTGGTTAAGGGTAAGGGGTGCCAATATGTCCGAGTGGTTAAGGGTAAGGGGTGCCAATATGTCAGAGTGGTTAAGGGTAAGGGGTGCCAATATGTTCGAGTGGTTAAGGGTAAGGGGTGGAACAAGTAACAAATCATTTTTTATATAGGAATCATTTCTTATATTAGAGGTGTTAATATGTCCGAGTGGTTAAGGGGTGTTAAGATGTGTTTAGATGTGTTTGCCACCTTTAAGAAGTGGAAAAGGGGAACGAATCATTTCTTATATTAGGGGTGTTAATATGTCCGAGTGGTTAAGGGGTGTTAAGATGCGTTTAGATGTGTTTGCCACCTTTAAGAAGTAGAAAGAAGATATGTATTTATATTTATGTAAGGGGTGTCAATATGTTCGATTGGTTAAGGGGGAATGAATCATTCCTTATATAAGGGGTGTCAATTGTCCAAGTGGTTAAGGGGTGTTTAGATGTGTTTAGATGTGTTTGCCACCTTTAAGAAATAGAAAGAAGATGTGTATTTATATTTGGGTAAGGGGTGTTTAGATGTGTTTAGATGTATTTGCAACCTTTAAGAAGTGGAAAGAAGATATGTATTTATATTTATGTAACGGGTGTCAATATGTTCGATTGGTTAAGGGGGAACGAATCATTCCTTATATAAAGGGTGTCAATATGTCCGAGTGGTTAAGGGGTGTTTAGTTCTGTTTAGATGTTTTTGCCACCTTTAAGAAGTGGAAAGAAGATGTGTATTTCTATTTATTTCCTGAAACAAAAGTCAGATGTGTTTGCCACCTTTAAGAAGTGGAAAGCTGAAGTTGAAAATCAGACTGGCTTGAAAATCAAATGCCTGAAGAATGACAATGAAGAAGAATACGAAAAGTCAAAATCCAAAGCATTTTGTGTAGCTGAGGGATCAAATGCCTGAAGAATGACAATGAAGAAGAATACGAAAAGTCAAAATCCAAAGCATTTTGTGTAGCTGAGGGAATTAGATTAGCGAGGATAGTTCCCAGGTACAACAAGACAATATGGTGTTGGTGAAAGGATGAACAGAACATTGAATGAGCAGGAAAGGAGTATGAGGATTCGTTCTAGATTGTCAAAGACATTCTGAGTTGATGTTGTAAATACAATAGCCTACTTGATAAATAGAGGGTCGTCAGTACCCTTGCGGTTCAAGTTGCCAAAAGAGGTATGGATAGGAAAAGAGAGTTACAAGCTTGATGCTAAGAGAGTTACAAGCTTGATGCTAAGGCTATGAAGTGCTACTTCATAAGCTATGATTCTAATATGTTATGTATAAGTTTTTAGACGTCAAGAACAAAAAAAAAAAAAAATTGAGCCACTATAACGTGACTTTTGACAAAAATGTCATGTACAAGAACAAAGACAAGAAAGGTTCTGGGACAACAAAGCAAGTGGGAGTTAAAGTTGAGATACAGAACAATTCACATAGTGATGTTGTAGTAGATACTCGAGAAACTTCTAAGACTGTTGCTTAGGTTCCAAAGGTGGAGCAAGTGACACCTAAGCAAGTATTGAGAGGATCAACCAGAACTATCAGAGTATTAGATAGGTATGTACCTTCATTACACTATATGTTGTTGATTGATGAATAGGAACTAGAGCCCTTTAGTGATGCCCTACAGTTTGGAGGATACAACCAAGTGGGAGCAAGCCATGGATGATGAGATGAGTTGGATGTCTAGGCTTCAGAATTGTGTTGCTCTTTCATCTACTAAGGCTTTGTTCGTGGCAATAGCTAGAATAGAAAGAAAATGATATTGATGACAGACTATGTAAAGAATTAGGCAAGAAGCAGCACGAGAAGATTCTTCATGTAGATAGTCACAATGTCATACAGTTGGTGAAGAACCCAGTCTATCAAAGACAAAACCCATCAGAAAATGATACCATTTCACTCGCAGGTTAGTCGAAGATGGTAATGTGTTTGAAGAAGATAAAGGGTGCAAAGAATCCAGCAAACACGTTGACAAAATGTGTTGATGTTGAATAAATGAGATTGTGCGAAGTCTCAATTAGTATAGTGCAGTGAAGATATTGATGCTCGTTTGAGAATGAAATTCTTTGTTGACTAGATCAACCTCGAGAATTGTTAGGTTATGGAACCTGCTGCCTATTTATAACTTATCCAATTGTTATACATACTAGTTAAGTTATATATGGAAAATATATAGTAAACAATTATTTATAATAAAAAGCTTGTAAAGATATATATGGTAGATAGTTATATATATAGCATATGGTTATGTTTGATAAAAATAATATATAGTAAACTGAACCATATATATATATCCCTTAGGCCGTGCTTTTAAAATGTACTTTTTGTATTATCTCTTACCGTGCATAACTGAAGTCATCAATAAACTTTTAGCTAGTATTTCTCATGCATTTTCTCTCTTCTATCATTTGTGTTCATCTAGATCTTGCGTGTGCATTGTTGTGCAATCCTAACAACAATGATCTCAAATAAAGTGAAAACGAACGTCAATGTGTTTGCTTCTTTCATGGTTCACTAGATTCTTTGCCAACTCAATTGTTGATTTGTTGTCAACTTGATTCACCGTTGCACCTAGTTGTTTTAGCTCCATCTTGCTCACAAAATTACTAAGCCATATCGTGGGACACACACACCAAGATGCTGCCACATATTCAGCTTTACACATCGAGAGTGTCACGATCGGTTGTTTCTTTGAAAGCCAAGTAAATGCTATGTTTGCCCATAAAGAATACATAACTCGATGTACTTTTCTAATCGTCTATGTCTCCGCACCAATCACTGTCAGAATAACCAACCACTTGTAATCTTCTATTTTCAAGTAGAATAACCCAAGTGACACTATTACTTGGATGTACAGTAGGACTCGCTTCAATGCCTTCCAATGTGAATAAATCGGCTCCTCCATGAACTGGCTTAATGTCGACACTTAATGAAAGATTTGGCCTTGTGCATGTAAGATAGCGAAGGCTTCCTACCAAACTCCGGTACCTATTTGCATTTACTCGTTCTCCGTCACGTACTTTGAGAGTTTTGCACCTGGTTTCATTGGTATTGATACCGGGTTGTAATTTTTCATCTTGTACCTCTTCAAAATCTTCTTTGCGTATGTCTCCTGTGATATAAAAATACCCGTCTCTCCTTGTTTAACCTCCAAAACCAAGGAAAAACTTCAACAAGCCCAAATCTTTCATCTCAGATTCTCGTGTCATTGTGCTTTTAAACTCTTCTATCATCCCATCATTGTTACTTGAAAAATGAGGTCATCCACATAAAGAGCAACAAGTATCACATTACCTTCCACTCTTCTTTGTGTAAAGTGCATGCTCGTGGGGACATTGCTTGTACTTGTTCTTCTTGAAATATGTATCGATACGAGTATTCCATGCTCGCGGTGTTTACTTCAACCTGTTAAAGCGTCGTCTTCAATTTTAGTACCTTCTTCTCTTCTCCAATTTCCATGTACCCGGGTGATTGTTCGAGGTAGACTTATTCTTCAAGCACACCATTCAAGAATGCCGACTTGACATCCATTTGAAAAATCGGTCATTTGAATTGAGCCGCTTGGAAAATGAGCAATCACATTGTCTCCATTCTTGCAACGGGAGCAAACACTTCATCATAGTCGATTATCGCCTTTTGCTTGTATCCCTTCGCAACAAGTCGCGCCTTGTACCGCTCTATCTTGCCTTGAGAATTCATCTTTTCCTTACACCCACATTACACAATGGGTTGACTTCCTTTCGGTAATTTTGTTAACTCTTATGAATTGTTGCGATGAATCGCTTTAATCTCCTCATCCATGGCAGTTTGCCACTTCTTGTCTCGCATCGCCTCTTCAAAGCTAATATTTTTCAGCATCTGCCAAAAGACATACAAGGTGTACCTCATTTGTTGAATCATACAAGTTTCGCAAACTTTG
>CM031898.1:7880954-7920024 GCA_018691285.1 Cucurbita argyrosperma subsp. sororia
TTATGTAAATGACTGATATATGGGTATGAAATCACAGTCAATAGCATGAATAAATCCGTTAGAAGTATGCATGATAGAAGGACTGAAAAATGAGGAGTAATATGATATGAATGAAAATGATAGCGGGATTATATTTAATAATGTCGAAAAGACAAAAAAACATTGGAACTCATATTCATTATGTGCGTTCATGCATTGGGGGAGATACCCTTGTTCCATCACTAGAGTACGGACGCGCGTTGAAGTAACTCATGCCATACTCCTAGGAAATGAACGATCTTCAATAAAAAGCTCCGGTACCTATACCCAAAACCAACACAGGTGGGTAGGCTAGAGAATACCTAGGGGCACGAGACAACATACTCTCTCTAAGGAACTCGGTAAAATAGCCTCGTAACTTCAGGAGAAGGGATGCCTCCTCACAAAGGGGGGGCTCGCAATGACCAAGCCCCAGGCGACCTGTTTACCAAAAACACAGGTCTCGCAAAGTCGTAGGACCATGTATGGGGGCCTTGATGCCTGCCCAGTGCCGGCAAGGTGCCGTACACCATTAGGCAGGTGAAGTATCATTATGTTTTTCACATAATGCTGTCGTGACGGCTTACTAGTTCTAATGCTTGTTCCGGCAAAAAGAGCTACCAGAAACAGGCTCGCCCGACAAGAAAAAGGTCCCAGCAAAGCGCGAATTAACTGCCGTGAGCTCATACTTGCACGTATGGGTTGTGTGTAGAGTATATGGTACACATTTAAAGACTACCCGTTAGGATAGTTCCATAGGAAAATAGACTAATATGATAGGTACCGTTCATTACATTTGCCATGTTCTTGTTGCATAACCTCCTATAGGGGGTCGCTTACTTGAGTATTTTTTAAATACTCAAGCCTCGTGCTTCTACATTTTCAGATAAAGGCAAAGAACCCATGTGAGACCCGATGGAAGCATCGCAAATCCCCATGACCGTGGCACATGCAATGGATAAATTTGCTTTCTAATTTAATAGATTATGTTAGTATAAGTTGGGTTGTATTTGCATTCATGGTATAGGTTAGTATAGGTTGAATTGCATTTGCATTATTAGTATAGGCTAATACAGGTTGAATTGTAATTACATTTATAAACTATAGGTTAGTATAGGGTATTTAATTCAGCATTGCTTTTTTTCCTTTCTTTCCATGGTATTCGTTATTCACGAGGTAATAAAGGAGGTAAGAATCCATGTTTCATTTATAATAAGTGTCCATCTAAAGCATTTATAATAAGTGTCCATCTAAAGAATTCTCCATTAAATGTAAGGTTAGAAGTATAATAATGGCGTTAGATTAAATAAGAAATTTTAGGGATGTTTCAAAAAATTACCGTTATACCCCTAGGATAAGATTCTGAGATGCTTGCTGCTTTCATGACTATAATACTGATGGTGTTAATATAATACATGCAGAAGCAATTTGGACCTTAGGCACTCTTAGAACATCAATTATAGTAAATAACTAACATGTTCATAAGTATTAAAACTCAAGCTGTTTGAGTACTAACTTTTTGTTGTTCAAATTCTTTTTTCCTCACGAACCGGTTTTGAACCACCACTAGTGTCTTCTCCACTATTCTCCGACCTTAGAACGAGATTTGTGAAATCTAGTGAGTGACTAAACTTGGAAGGGATTTAGTATATATGAACGAGAGAGTTTGAGAGTTTTTCTCAAGGTTTTTCCAAGGAAGAAGTTCCATGTACCTCGATCACTCTATTTGTAGAGTCATATTTGCATGTTCATGCAAATTTGAGATCACCAAATTTTGACACTCAAATTTGTGGGGTTTATTTGGTAAGCATGCAAGTTTGGTTAAACCAAATTTTGACACCTCAAAATTCCACTCACACATGGATTTTTCCATTAAGTGAAGTAACATTTTGACTTTCTTCATTTTAATTCAACAATTAATTTCATATTAAAGTAATATTTAATGATTAATTAAACTATTTAAATAATATTTAACATTAATTCAGATGCCAAATCCCAATCCATTCCGACACATATTTGATTAAAATATTTAAATCTTATTTAAATATCTCTAATACTCTCTTTTTTGTTTAATTCATAAATAAAACAAAAATGCAGTTTGGTATATTGTATAAATGTAGCGCATATTCCCTAATTTGATTTCGAACACTTCGAACTCACTCGTCACATTATTCTATGGTTTAGTCTAATATGAGCTAGCAGAGGGACCTAATGGACCTATAGACAATGGGCTCCAACGATCCAAGATTAACTGGCTAAACTCATTAACCTTGTTAACCAACATTCGTTAACTACTAGAACACTCCACTATAGCCTAGTAGTTGTACTCCCCTTACTATAGATATATTTATGTCCATTTGATATAACCATGATTAGTAAGTCGATCCTTTATAGGTTGTTCGTAACTAGAGCTGGGTCAATTTACCGTTTTACCCCTAAAGTTACTTCTTGTTCCTTATGTCTTACTGATCCTCTAATGAACAATTGGTTTGTGGTCCAACCAGTAAACCGAATCCCTCTCAAGCCAATGAGAGGGTGGGGCCCCTTGTTCAAGACCTGGAGTCGCTACTTAAGCGAACTACCTCTCTTCTATCACTAAAATTGTGTAGGAGTGAATTCCATCTTGCACCTCATGTCCCCAGCCATTCACCCAGTCTTACCCTTGAAATGGGAGGCCTATTGAGTCGGTGAACTCGAGTCACTCTCACCCATGCAAATCTAAGGATAATTTTGAATAAACAGGAGTTCATGGTTAGCTCAGGATTAAGATCGAGTTACCTAGGTCATAGAATGAAAAGAAAATTAGTCTCAACAGTAAACGACATTATAAAGAGAGAGTGATTTTCTTCATGGTCCGATCTTATGTAATACTCATTGCATAGGACGCCCCCACTTGCATGTCTCCGCATGTACAATTTAGTGATCACATTGTTTATGTCATATACAAAAGTGTGCCGCATCCATAGTGTCCCTAGGATAAGATACTCAGCCTTATCCCTATAGTATAGATCATTTTGACTATATACTTGAACTTGATCCACTCTTATGTCTCTACATATAGTTCAAGTAATCATACTATAGCCAGAGTTTTCTTAGTTTATTGGATTTAGATTAACGATCGTAAAATTCACTTTATTTAATAACAATTTTTACTGAATAAACATCAACAATAAATTTATTGAAAATAAAATATGTTTTTGTTTACAAACTATGAGTTTTAGGACATAAAATCCAACAAATACGAACTGGGCAATATGGATGAGTAAGCTATATAAGATGTAAGAAAGTAACAAAATACTTCTATGATAAGATTTATGATGAATTATGTTGTAAATGCTTTCCTAAGATGGGCCATTGTGATCTGTGCTCCAGGTGATTGATGGTTAGAATCTCACTGTTGAGTTTGTTTATTTGCATGAATGTTTTAGTTTATGTTTTTAGTGATTTATGTGATTGATAGGATATCTCCCTTATAATAATGTGCGAATGTTTAGGCTATGTATGTCATGCTCAAAGTGATCGATAGGATAATCTCCCTAGCGAAACATGCACAAGAGAACAAAGCTAAGACTATGGCACTATTGCTAAATTGATTGCGAGTTGACCTAGGTCAGTACATTTTTTTTTGTAGATCCTCTATACCCTAGGATCATTTGCGGGTGATCAGAGGTCTAGACCTGTGTGCACTTAGAGAGTGGATTAGTTGAAGGAGTTAGTCCTAGTCGTCCCAAAAGAGAGAGACAAGGCTTAAACCGCCTAGATCCCCTTAAGAACTAGATAGACCTTCAAGTATGTACAGTGTCACTAGTTTAATGATGCCATCAGAGTCTCTACTATCCTTTCCACTTTGATACCCATATTGTTAAGTTTTTACTATAATATCCGAGTCAGGCATGGGCTAATTAGGGTTGTGTGACGTGACAGTTCAATTGGATTATCCTACCTAACAGATCTATCTTGAGAGTGGCAATGGAATCATCTAGGTAATCTTAGTAGCTAGTAAGAAAAAGGGTCGCTCCCCCAACCTTGGGAAAGTTTGCTAGCTAACCTCCCATGAATGATGAGTAGACAAGTACACATCATACTATCCCACCAGAGAGAGAATTGTACGAGGTCACGCCTCAACTCAAGACACTAGTTTTACACTACATAGGCAAAGCAAGCTACATTAAGTCAAAGAGCAGAAGAGTTCACCCTAAAGAAACTTGTTGTTTGACATATCCACGATGCCAGGAAAGGGTGAACCACCTCCTGTGAACCTAAAGGGGGTTCGTGAGCAACTTAAGTAACGCTTGAAATTGCAAGGCACCCCACATACTAAAAGAGCAGTAGAGACTAGGCTTGAACTTTCTAGAGCTTAGAGTAAAATCCGTGCATACCAACTAGATTAAGAAAGTGATGAGAACCAAAAAGTAGGTTGCTTACTGAGTATTTTTATACAAACCATTTCTCCATTCTTTTTCAAGTGTTAGCACGTTGTTAGTTGAGAATGAGGGGTGTTCGAGAGTTGTGGGGTCAGAGAGTAGGTAATTTTGGAGAATCAGTTTATGTTTATATTTTGAGTCATTTGTATTTCAATTTGTAATTGTATCTCAAACTTATTTCTCTATTAAAAATAAAATTGAACCGCACCATTCTATAATGAGATTCATTTTGTATTTAACTATTTCGTATTTAACTGTGGTGTTTGTTTGTGTCTATTTTGATTTAAATTTTAACTTAGGTATCTTTTATTTTATTTTACTTTATCTTATATTTTCTTTTGGTCTTTGTCTTTTTATCACGGTCTGAGTTTTAGAGCCTAAAAAATTGTGTTGTGATATTTCTCCAAATAGATTAATCTTTCATCCAACTGGAGTGGCACGTAGTCAATCATGTGTGTACTGTTTGTTATATACTTGTGCAACATGGAACACATCATGAACTCCTGAGGGGAATGAGGGTAACGTTAATCGATATGCTACCAGTTCAATCTACTCTAGTTTATCTAATAGGCTAATAAAATAAAGGCTTAACATGACATGATTAATGAACTATGCAACGCAACATGAATGTATGAGAATAGGATAGAAAACTACCATAAAATTTTGCACGATTTAAAATATTAATAACATAATGAAAATTAATGTAAAAACATATACATGTACATAAGTTCAATTTGTTCCTAAAAGAAGGAACAGACCGAGATACAAAAGATGTATATGATATAACAAACTACAAAAATAAATGGACAAGACATAGCTTTGGGTCAACACCCTTCTGTGGCTACCTAGCTTTCAAGTACTTCTCATCTCATCCAACAACATCATACACCTGGAAGAAAAAATTGTCGAAAGGATGAGTATATAAATATAAACCGTAAGCAATTTATTTGTAGACTCTCATTACATACGTGAGAACTTTTAATTCCAAAATCTTTCATGAAACTTGTTAGTAAACTCATTGAGAAGGTGTAAAAATTGGTTTGAGGGAAAATAGTATATCATAGCTCTCGAATTTAGAAGAAATTCGAGAAGAAAAAAAAAAGGGGTTTGAATCTTAAGTTCTAGGAACTTTATCACTCGATCCTTGTCTCAAAACATTGCCCACAACTTCTTATTTATAAATGAAGCTTGTATTGTCTTTGACATTCTCCACTCGTACTAAATTTTAACTCGAAGTTTCTAAACTGTCTGTCAAAAATATCTACTCATATGATGGTACTACCTACCTTTATTTTAAATATTAGCTATTGGATTTAAGGAACCTCGAGTCTTCAGGAACATATTCAAATTTCAGCTCAATCCAATGGTTAGATCTTATGATATGATCAATTTTGTGCATCTTATCAATTCTAAAATTGAATGGGCTAGTGGATCATTTTTATAATAATCTTGAACTTCATAACATTTTTGTATTTTGTATTTTTATTTTTTAACATTTTATTCTAAAACTCCAAACTTTTTCTTCAAAGTTTTTACCTTCTTAGTAATTTTCTCCTTCTTCAACATTTTAAAATTCCTCCTCCATAAATTAAAATAAATAAATAAATAAATAAAAAATAATAAAAATAAAAATTCAATCCCTTTTCAATGAAATATTAAAAATCCAAGAAGTTTCTTAAACAATTAAATAAAAAAGTCTAATGTGCAGGAAATGACTGGTATGGTTCTATTTCTCAATCTTTCTAACTTGCTCCTACAGAACTAAGGTCGAAAAGATGAATTTCGCATGTTCTTTTTTTAATTTATTTTTCGACTTTAGTTATTAAACCAAAATTTCCCTTTTTTTTATTCTTTGTAAAGTGAAGACGAAGAAAAAAAATTTCTATTTTCTTGGGTTTGGGCAGAAGAAGCAATGTCACTTGATCATTATCGGGCAAGAAAGCTAATCGACGAAGGGGACCGTGTCGACCGGCAGGGGTTTTTACAAAACTTCACCTTAATCAATAATCGTGATACTATTGTTTCGTACCATTATGGAAGAAGATTCAGGAGAAGATAGGCAGCTCGACTCCTCGAGGAAAGGGCACAAAGCCATGCCTTTTTTGCCCGCCTTCCATCCCGCGTCTCCAGAAATAAATGTTCCTCGAAATTCTTGCTCCTATTGTTATTATTATTATTTATTGTTTTATTATTATTATTTATTGTTTATGCTTATTATTTTCTTTTCCAATGTCTTTGGATCCTTATGAAACCTTATTAAAGGGTTGCATATATCTTCTTTGGGCCCTTTGAACCATCCTTCGATCTCTTAATTCTTTTTTTGGATCTCTCACTTTTTCTCGGCCTTTACTTCATTGGATGGTACAACTACCTTGTCTTCCTCCATCCCTTCTATTTTAACTTATTCTGAATCTTATCAATTTAACATCATGTCATGTTCCTCACATAGTGCTTGTAGGCACTAACCTAGTCACAACTTAAAGCAAATGACACAAAGTAAGGCGGCGCAAACACAAGAATAAAAGACCTTTCATATTCCACCAACGGTTTTCCCTTTTTTTTATGACTTCATCGTGTACAACATAGGGAGAACTTACTAAGGGTCTTTCATCAAAGAGACATAAGCTAACTCATCAAAAAGTTTCAAAGACAAGACTACGACATTAAACACTTCAAGAATTTGGATGTTAATTAACTTATTGTCAAGAGTATTTAATCTACAACTTCCTTAGAAAAGTCTTTAAGAATATCCTCTTTGCCTTAAAAGATTGTAACCCATCTACGGTTGACAAGTTGGGGTTCGTGGGGCTTAATTACTCTCCTATTAGTTTATTACTTGCAAAAGAATAACCAACAGTAGCTAAGCACCATTTATAACCTGTCTTTCCTTTCCTTTCTTCTCTTGATTTTTCCATGAAATTACTATTGTGTTATTGAATCCTATGAAATCCTACTTTTGAGCTTTATTGTGAAATTCCACATCGGTTGGACCGGAAAGGAATCATTCCTTATATAAGTATGCGAGTGGTTAAGGAGGAATTCTTCTCACATTGGTTGGATAGGGAATAAATAATTCCTATAAGTATGTCCAAGAGGTTAAGGAGGAATTCTGCTATTGACGACTTTTTAGCTTTATTGTGAGATCCCACCTCCCTATATAAGTGTGTCAATATGTTTGAGTGGTTAAGAAGACAAACTTGAAATCTGTTGGGTTTTGTTTGCTCAGGTCTCAAATCTTGTGAAATCTCACATAGGTTGGACAGGGAATGAATCATTCCTTGGTGTCAATACGTCTGAGTGGTTAAGAAGACAGACTAAAAATCTTTTCGGCTTTGCCCACACTGGTTTGAATCCTGTTGTTAACGACTGTTTAACGAATCATTCCTTAAATAAGAGGTGTCATATGTCCAAACTTGAAATCTGTTTGGTTTTGCCTACACAAGAAATCCCACATTTTTTGGATCCCACATCGGTTGAACAAGAAACGAATCATTTTTTATATAAGGGTGTCAATATGTTTGAGTGGCAAAGGAGATAGACTCGAAATCTGTTAAGTTATGCCTGCGTAGGTTCGAAACCTGTTGTTGAAGAATTTTTAGCTTTATTGTGAAATCCACATCGGTTGAACAAGGAACGAATCATTCTTTATATAAGGGTGTCAATATGTCCGAGTGGTTAAGGAGACAGACTTGAAATTTGTTGGGCTATGCCTGCGCAATCACACATCAATTGAACAAGGAACTAATCAT
This sequence comes from Cucurbita argyrosperma subsp. sororia, assembly GCA_018691285.1. Lineage (NCBI taxonomy): Eukaryota > Viridiplantae > Streptophyta > Magnoliopsida > Cucurbitales > Cucurbitaceae > Cucurbita > Cucurbita argyrosperma. The sequence continues at coordinate 7,889,146 of CM031898.1, forward strand.
GGTTAAAGGGGGTGTTAATATGTTCGAATCCTACATCACACATTGGTTGAACAAGGAACGAATCATGGTTAAAGGGGGGTGTTAATATGTCCAAGTGGTTAAGGAGACATACTCGAAATCTGTTGGGCTATGCCTGCGTAGGTTCAAATCCTGCTATTTATGAATTTTTAGCTCATTCCTTATATAAGGGATGTTCGACGAATTTTTGGCTATATTGTGAAATTACACGAATTTGTTGATGAATTTTTGGCTATATTGTGAAATCACACGAATTTGTTGATGAATTTTTTGCTATATTGTGAAATCACACGAATTTGTTGATGAATTTTTTGCTATATTGTGAAATCACACGAATTTGTTGATGAATTTTTGGCTATATCCTACATCACATTGGTTGAACAAGGAACGAATCATGGTTAAAGAGGGGTGTTAATATGTCCAAGTGGTTAAGGAGACATACTCGAAATCTGTTAGGCTATGCCTGCATAGGTTCAAATCCTGCTATTTACGAATTTTTAGCTCATTCCTTATATAAGGGGTGTTCGACTATGCCTGCGCAAGTTCGACGAATTTTTGGCTATATTGTGAAATTACACGAATTTGTTGATGAATTTTTTGCTATATTGTGAAATCACACGAATTTGTTGATGAATTTTTGGCTATATTGTGAAATCACATGAATTTGTTGATGAATTTTTAGCTATATTGTGAAATGACACATCAATTGAAGGAACTAATCAATCCTTATATAAGGGATGTTAATATGTCTAAGTGATTAAGGAGAGAGACTTGAAATCTAGGCTAAGGTTCGCTATCGACAAATTAATTTGTTGATGAATTTTTGGCTATATTGTGAAATCATACGAATTTGTTGATGAATTTTTGGCTATATTGTGAAATCACACGAATTTGTTGATGAATTTTTGGCTATATTGTGAAATCACACAAATTTGTTGATGAATTTTTTGGTATATTGTGAAATCACATGAATTTGTTGATGAATTTTTGGCTATATTGTAAAATCACACATCAATTGAAGGAACTAATCATTCCTTATAAGGGATGTTAATATGTCTGAGTGATTAAGGAGAGAGACTTGAAATCTAGGCTAAGGTTCGAATCCTACTATCGACAAATTAATTTGTTGATGAATTTTTGGCTATATTGTGAAATCACACGAATTTGTTGATGAATTTTTGGCTATATTGTGAAATCACACGAATTTGTTGATGGATTTTTGGCTATATTGTGAAATCACACGAATTTGTTGATGAATTTTTGGCTATATTGTGAAATCACACGAATTTGTTGATGGATTTTTGGCTATATTGTGAAATCACACGAATTTGTTGATGAATTTTTGGCTATATTGTGAAATCACACGAATTTGTTGATGAATTTTTGGCTATATTGTGAAATCACACGATTTGTTGATGAATTTTTGGCTATATTGTGAAATCACACGAATTTGTTGATGAATTTTTTGCTATATTGTGAAATCACACGAATTTGTTGATGAATTTTTGGCTATATTGTGAAATCACATGAATTTGTTGATGAATTTTTAGCTATATTGTGAAATGACACATCAATTGAAGGAACTAATCAATCCTTAGGGATGTTAATATGTCTAAGTGATTAAGGAGAGAGACTTGAAATCTAGGCTAAGGTTTGAATCCTGCTATCGACAAATTAATTTGTTGATGAATTTTTGGCTTTATTGTGAAATCACACGAATTTGTTGAATTTTTGGCTATATTGTGAAATCACATGAATTTGTTGATGAATTTTTGGCTATGTTGTGAAATCACACGAATTTGTTGAATTTTTGGCTATGTTGTGAAATCACACGAATTTGTTGAATTTTTGGGTATATTGTGAAATCACATGAATTTGTTGATGAATTTTTGGTATATTGTGAAATCACACATGAATCGAAGGAACGAATCATTCCTTATATAAGGGATGTTAATATGTCTGAGTGATTAAGGAGAGAGACTCGAAATCTAGGCCAAGGTCCGAATCCTGCTATCGACAAATTAATTTGTTGATGAATTTTTGGCTATATTGTGAAATCACACAAATTTGTTGATGAAGTTTTAGCTATATTGTAAAATCATCCATCAATTGAATAAGGAACGAATCATTCCTTATACAACGGGTGTCAATATGTCTGAATGGCTAAGATGACAGGTTTGAATCCCGTTGTTGACGACTTATCCCACATCAGTTGAACAAGAAACGAATCTTTTTTTATATAAGGGTGTCAATATGTTTGAGTGGCTTTTGCCCACACAGGTTTGAATACTGTTGTTGACGACTTATCCCACATCGGTTGGATAGGAAACGAATCATTCCTTATATAAGAGGTGTCAATATGTCCAAACTTGAAATCTGTTGGGTGTTACCTTCTTTCTGTTGGGCTATGTCCAAACTTGAAATCTGTTGGGTGTTACCTTCTTTCTGTTGGGCTTTGCCTGCACAAGAAATCCCACATTTGTTGGATCAACATCTCTTGAACAAGAAACGAATCATTTTTTATATAAGGATGTCAATATGTTAGAGTGTTTAAGGAGATAGACTCGAAATCAGTTGAGTTGTGCCTATACAGGTTTGAAACCTGTTGTTGAAGAATTTTTAGCTTTATTGTGAAATTCCACATCGGTTGAACAAGAAACGAATCATTCTTTACATAAGGGTGTCAATATGTCCGAATGGTTACGGGGAACGAATCATTTCTTATATAAGGGGTGTCAATATGTTCGAGTGGTTAAAGAGACAAATTCGAAATTTGTTGGGCTATGCTTGCGCACTTAATTCAGTTGTTGACGAATTTTTAGCTTTATTTTGAAATGACACATCAGTTAAACAAGGAACGAATCATACGAATCATTCCTTATACAAGGGGTGTCAATATGTCCGAGTAGTTAAGGAGACAGACTCGAAATCTATTGGGCTACGCCGACTCGAAATCTGTTGGGCTATGCCTGCAAGTTTGTGGGATATTGTTGTTACCAATTACCGAGGATACTGGAAATTGGATTGTTGTTGCCACAATCAGCAGTTCTCGAGAATCTGAGAAACTGAAGTTTGATGAAGAAATTCAAGAAGTAATTCTCAAAAGTATACTTAAGTAGTTCTCAAAAGTATACTTTGTTTTCTAGCCCATCATTCATCGTAAACCAGCCCGAAAGGGCTCAACTATCAACTAGTCATTCAATACCAAGGTTGATCTTTTCTTGACGGTTCATGATTTAAGGATAAACCAACAAACTTTTAATTGTCTCCACATCAAATTGTTCATACTGTGAGAGCCCAACTTGATAGTTTAAAGTTAAGCTTAAACTAGTAAACCTTTTATCATTTCATACATAATAACATGATCGTATTATCTTGTAATTCACTAACATGTGTAATTTTTAAGAAAGTATTGCAAGAAAAACAAAAAATAAAAAACAAAAGAACTTACTTCATTACGCTCAATTCACTTTCAATTGTTGGGATTCAAGCGTAGGTCTACACGTCCACAACTTGGATCTTCACCACTAAATTACTACATCTACTTTGATATTTAGTCCATCATTTAATACCAACGTTGATCTGGTCTTGAGGGTCCACGGTTAAAGATAAGCTAGCAAGTCCTTAATTATCTCCACAATATATTGTTCGTTATAATAATGAAAAGAAAAATATGTCTGGGATTCGAGTCCAAGTTTTACTAAGAGGCTTGGAGGGGTGATATGTCGGTTACTAGGAGGAGGATTAAAAAGATTTATGTAGCAACTTGGAGGACGAGACAAGGATGCAACTAGGAGAAAGAGATATGATGGTGACTTGGAGGAGGGTTAGAGGATCCAACATGACTATGACTTAAAAAGGCTGATATTGTGATATGACTGTGACTTGTAGGAGGTTGATGCGGGGATTCAGAGAAAGAGATAATATGAAGGTGACTAAGAGGATGTGACATGTCAATTGCTTAGAGAATACTTAGGAGAGGGACATGATTATGAATTAGAGGAGGTGTATGCAGTAACTTGAGAAGGGTAGGAAGTGACTTTATGGAGACAACATGACAATAACTTGATTGTAACATTATGACTACTATATGGAAGAGGCTTGGATGTGAATTAGAGGAGTTATGATGACAGACTTATGAGAGGAGGAAATGATAGAATGGAGGATAAGGAAATCAAATTCTTTACCATAATTTTCTCCATAATTCTTAGTATAAGTTTGGGTGAGTTTCAACTTGTAGATGGAGGATTTTGAATGAATAACTTGTTTCTAGAGACAACTAGTTAGTAGATTTTTTTCCTCAAAATTCGTTGATACACAAAGTTTTTTTTTTTTTTGTTACTCGATTTCTTGAGGCTTTTATTAAGAGGATTTAAGAGTCTTGGGGCATCAATTCGAAAGTAAAATCACTAAATCAAGTTTTGACTCATTATAATGAGTCAAAATCTACTTTTTCTCCTCCTACCCTTATCATCACAAATCTTATCATAGAAGTTATCCCTCTTTGGTTGATGGTTTTGAGTAGTTTTCATTCCATTCAACTCATTTTCATCATTGATTCATGGAAGAAATTTAGACGATTCGTTATGAAAACCTCTCCACTAGAGCTAATTGTGAAAATGGGTAAGAAATTTCGATGGTGCTTACCTTTCTCTTATTCTAGAATCTATTTAGGAAATTTAGAGAAATTTGTAATGGAAACCGAGCAAATTTTGGTTGAAAGAGCATTTTCCATTGCTTATAACATTACTTTCTTAAAAAAATTCAAAGTATTTTCTCACTCACGTCTTCTAAAATATTTTGCACAAATTTGACCTGGGGCTCAAGCATATGTCGATATTGTCCAAGAAGTGCAAATTTCACACATCTAACTTATTCACTAGGTTAGAAAAAGTGTCGTTCAATCGTTGTCCCTCTGCTGCGATTGTGTGATTGTGACAGTATGCACATGGTAAGCCATTTTTTGGCTTGTTTGACCCTCATTTAGCCACTTTTGTCTCGATTTTAATCTAACCCTAATTATACTTAGATTAGGACCCATAGAGACATTTTAGAAAATTTAGAGCCTCTAAAATGGAGAAAAGCTAGCTCAAGAAGGCATACATTATCCATGTAAGTAGCCAAACAAACTTTAGACAAGTAATACTTGTTGGGGTCACTAGGATGTGCTAGCATGCGAGCCTTTCTTATCTTAAATGGCTAGAAAATGCATGTTCAAGACTTCAAAGGGGAATTTTTTATAAGAATGCATTGTATGTATAATATGAAAAATTATCGTTATACCCCTAGGATAAGATTTTGAGATCCATGTTGTTTCCAGACTATAATACAAGTTGGGCAATATGGATGAGTAAGCTATATAAGATGTAAGAAAGTATCAAAATACTTCTATGATAAGATTTGTGATGAATTGTGCTCTAAATTCTTTTCTAGGATGGACTATTGTGATCTGTGCTCCAGGTGATTGATGGTTATAATCTCACCGTTGAGCTTTTTTATTTGCATGAATGTTTTATTTTATGTTTTCAGTGATTTATGTGATTGATAGGATATCTCCCTTATAAGCTTACACAAATGTTTAGATTATGTATACCATGCTCCAGGTGATCGATAGGATAATCTCCCCAGGGAAACATGCACAAGAGAACCAAGCTAAGACTAGGGCACTAGAGCTGAAGTGATTGCAAGTTGACCTAAGTCAGTACATTTTTGGTAGATCCTATACCCTAGGATCATGAGCGGGTGATCACCGGTCTAGACCTGTGTGCACCTGGATAATAGATTAGTTAAGGAGTTAGTCCTAGTCGTCTCAGAAAAGAGAGGCAAGGTTTAAACTGCCTAGATGCTCTTAAGAACCAAGTAGAGCTCCAAGTATGTACGGTGTCACCAGTTTAATGATTTCATCAAAGTCTCCGCTACCCTTTCCCCTCTTATACCCATATTTTCAAGTTTTAACTATGATACCCCTACTATCGAGTCACCCATGGGCTAATTAGGCTTGTGTGACCTTAGAGTTAAATTAGATTATCCTACCTAACAGATCTATCTTGAGAGTGGCAATGGAATCATGTGGGTACTCTTAGTAGTTGATAAGCAAATGGTCGCTCTCCCTACCCTGGGTAATTATACAATACTAAGGGAAAGTTCACCAACTAACCTCCCATGAATGATGAGTAGACAAGTACACATCATACTATCGCACAAGTTAGAGAATTCTACGACGTCAAAGCAAGCTACCCTGAGTCAAAGAACAAAAGAGCTCACCCTAAAGAGACTTGTCGCTTGACATATTCACGATGCCAGGAAAGGGTGAACCACCTCCTATGAACCTAAATGGGTTTGTGAGCAGTTTATGTAACGCTTGAAACTTCAAGGCAACCCCAGATGTCCAGATAGCAGTAAAGACTAGGCCTGAACATTCTAGAGCTAAAAGTAAAACTCTACCTACTAGATTAAGAATGTGTTGAGACCCAACAAGTAGGTTGCTTAGTGAGTATTTTTATATTCACCATTTCTCCATTCTTTTTTAGGTGTTCCCATGTTGTTAGTTGAGGTTGATGGGTGTTTGAGAGTTGTGCAGTCACAGAGTGGGTAATTCTAGAGAAGCGGTCTATCTTTATATTTTGAGTCATTTGTACTTCAATTTGTAATTGTATCTCAAATCCATTTCTCTATTTAAAATAAATTTGAACACTACCATCCCCTAATGAGATTCGTTTTTTTGTTTAATTGTGGTGTTGTTTGTCTCTATTTTGATTTAAATTCTACCTCATTTATCTGTTATTTTATTTTACTTTATCTTATATTTTCTTTTGGTCTTTGCCTTTTTTTATCACGGTTCGAATTTCGAAACCTAAAAAATTGGGTTGTGACATTTCTCCATATAGATTAATCTTTTGGTCTTTGTATTTTTATCATGGTTCGAGTTTCAAGAATTTGGATGTTAATTAACTTATTGTCAAGAGGGTTTAATCTACAACTTCCTTAGAAAAGTCTTTAAAAATTGCCTCTTCGCCTCAGAGATTGTAACCCATCTATAGTTGAGAAGTTGGGATTCTTGGGGCTTAATTACTCACATATTAGTTTATCACTTGTAAAAGAATAACCAACAATAGCTAAGCCAAAAGACTAAAGAACATCTAGTTGTTGCTTTCGATAATCACCATTTATAAGCTATCTTTTCTTTCCTTTCTTTTCTTGATTCTTCCATGAAATTACTAATGTGTTATTGAATCCTATGAAATTCCACTTTTGAGCTTTATTGTGAAATCCCACATCGGTTGGAGAGGAAAGGAATCGTTCCTTATATAAGTATGCGAGCGGTTAAGGAGTAACTCTGCTCACATTGGTTGGATAGGGAACAACTAATTCCTTATATAAGTATGTCCAGGAGGTTAAGGAAGAATTCTGCTATTGACGAATTTTTAGCTTTATTGTGAAATCCCACATTGGTGGTATAGGGAATGAATCTTTGTTTATATAAGTGTGTCAATATTTTTGAGTGGTTGAGGAGAAAGACTTGAAATTTGTTGGGTTTTGCTTGCGCAGGTTCAAATCTCGTTGTGATGACTTTTTAGCTTTATTGTGAAATCCCACATCTCGAACCAATCATTCTTATACAAGGGGTATCAATATGTCTGAGTGGTTGATGAGACTTTTTAGCTTTAGTGAAATCCCACATCGGTTGGACAGGGAACGAATCATTCTTATACAAAGGGTGTCAATATGTCCGAGTGGTTAAGGAGGAATTTTGCTATTGGCGACTTTTTAGCTTTATTGTGAGATCCCTCGTTAGTTGAATAGGAAACTAATTATTCCTTATGTTGGGTGTCAATATGTCTAGTGGTTAAGAAGACAGACTAGAAATCTATTGGGCTATGCCCACATAGGTTTGAATCATGTTGTTGACAACTTTTTAGCTTTACTGTTAAATCCCACCTCGGTTGGAGAATGAATTATTCCTTATATAAGGGTGTTTACATGTCTAGCGGGGAACGAATCATTCCGTATGTAAGGGTGTCATCGGTTGGAGAACAAATTATTCCTTATATAAGGGTGTTAACATGTCCAGTGGGGAATGAATCATTCCTTATATAATAAGGGTGTCAACATGTCCGACGGGTTAAGGAGAAGATCCCACATCGGTGGACTTATAATCTGTTGGGTTTTGCCTGCACAGGAAATCCCACATTTGTTGGATCCCACATAGGTTGAATACGGAATGAATCATTCCTTATATAAGGGTATCAACATGTTCGAGGGGTAGAAGAGTCTTGCTATTGACGACTTTTTAGCTTTATTATGAGATTTCACATCGATTGAATAGAAAATGAATCATTCCTTATATAAGAGTGTCAACATGTTCGAGGGGTTGAAGAGTCTTGCTATTGACGACTTTTTAGCTTTATTATGAAATCCCACATCGAATGGATAGGGAACAAATCATTCCTTATATAAGGGGTGCCAATATATCCGAGTGGTTAAGGGGAACGAATCATTCCTTACATAAGGGGTGTCAATTGTTGGATTTTATGTCCTAAAACTCATAGTTTGTAAACAAAGATATATTCTATTTTCAATAAAGTTATTATTGATGTTTATTCAGTAAAAATTGTTATTCAATAAAGTGAACTTTACAATCATTAATCTAAATCCAATAAACTAAGAACACTCTGGCTATAGTATGATTACTTGAACTATATGTAGAGACATAAGAGTGGATCAAGTTCAAGTATATAGTCAAAATGATCTATAGTATAAGGATAAGACTGAGTACCTTATTCTGGGGACACTATGGATGCGGCCCACTTTTGTACATGATATAAACAATGTGATCACTAAATTGTACATGTGGAGACATGTGAGTGGGGGCGTCCTATGCAATGAGTATTGCATAAGATCGGACCATGAAGAAAACCACTCTCACTTTATAATGTCGTTTACTGTTGAGACTGATTTTCTTTTCATTCGATAACCTAGGAACTCGATTTTAATCCTGAGCTAACCATGAACTCCTGTTTATTCGGAATTATCCTTAGATTTGCATGGGTGAGAGTGGCTCTAGTTCGCCGACTCAACAGGCCTCCCATTTCAGGGGTAAGACTAGGTGAATGGCTGGGGACGTGGGGTGCAAGACGGAATTCACACCTACCCACTTTTAGGGATAGAAGAAAGGTAGTTCCCTTAAGCACTGACTCCAGGTCTTGAATAAGGGGCCCCACCCTCTCATTGGCCTGAGAGAGATTCGGTTTACTGGTTGGACTACAACCCAATTGTTCATTAGAGGATCAGTGAGACATAAGGAACAAGAAATAACTTCAGGGGTAAAACGGTAAATTGACCCAGCTCTAGTTACGAACAACCTGTGAAGGATCGACTTACTAATCGTGGTTACATCAGATGGACAGAAATGTATCTATAGTGAGGGGAGTGCAACTACTAGGCTATAGTGGAGTGTCCTAGTAGTTTAGGAATGTTGGTTAACCAGGTTAATGAGTTTAACCGGTTAATCTTGGATCGTTGGAGCCCATGATCTATAGGTCCATTAGGTCCCTCTGCTAGCTCATATCGGACTAAACCATAGAACAGCGTGACGAGTGAGTTCGAAGTGTTCGAATTCAAATTAAGGAATATGTGTTACATATATACGATATATTTAACCGCAATTTTGTTTTATTTACGAATTAAACAAAAAGAGAGTATCTGAGATATTTAAATAAGATTTAAATATCTTAATCAATTATGTGTCGGAATTGATTGGGATTGGCATTTGAATTAAAATTAAATATTAATTAAATAGTTTAATTAATCATTTAATGTTACTTTAATTTGAAATTCATTATTCAAATTAATTGTTGAATTAAAATGAAGAAATTCAAAAGGTTGACTTTCATCTAATGGAAAAATAAATCTAAACAAGATTTGAACCTATGCAATTTTTAGCTTTATTATGAAATCTCACCTCCTACATAATACTTATATAAGTGGAAGTGGGATACTGTTGTTGCCACAATCAGTGGTACTTGAGAATCTGAAAAACTAAAGTTTGTGGTGTCAATATGTCCGAGTGGTTAAGGAGACAGACTTGAAATCTGTTAGGCTTTGATGTATTTTTAACTTTATTGTGAAAACACACATCGGTTGAACAAGGAACGAATTTGGCTATGCAATTTTTAGTTTTTTTTTATGAAATCCCACATCCTACATAATACTTATATAAGTGAAAGTGGGATACTCTTGTTGCCACAATCAATGGTATTCGAGAATTTGAGAAACTTAATATGTTCGGGTGGTTAAGGAGACAGACTCAAAATTTGTTGGGCTATGCCTGCGTAGTTTCGAATCCTGCTATTGATGTATTTTTAGCTTTATTGTGAAATCTCGATACTTATATAAATGGAAGTGGTGGGATACTGTTGTTGCCACAATCAATAGTACCTGAGAATCGGAGAAACTAAACTTTTTGGTGTCAATATGATCGAGTGGTTAAGGAGACAAACTCGAAATCTGTTTGGCTATGATTGCGTAGGTTCAAATCCTGCTATTGACGCATCTTTAGCTTTGTTGTGAAAATACACATCGGTTGAACTTGGGAACGAATCATTTTTTATATAAGGGTGTCAATATATCCGAATGGTTTAGGAAACAAAATCGAAATTTGGCTGCAATTTTTTAGCTTTATTATGAAATCCCACATCCTACATAATACTTATATAAGTGGAAGTGGGATATTGTTGTTGCAACGATCAGTAGTATTCGAGAATCTGAGAAATTAAAATTTGGGGTTTCAATATGTTCGAGTGGTTAAGGAGACAGACTCGAAATCTTTTGGGCTATCCCTACGTAGGTTCGAATCCTTCTATTGACGTATTTTTAACTTTTTTGTGAAAAGAATAATTGTTTATATAAGGGTGGCAATATGTCTGAATGGTTAAGGAGACAAACTCGAAATTTTGCTATGCAATTTTTAGTTTTATTATGAAATCCCATATCCTACATAATACTTATATAAGTGGAAGTGGGGTACTGTTATTGCCACAATCAGTAGTACCCGGGAATCTAAGAGACTGAAGTTTGATGAAGAAATTTGAGAAATTGAAGTTTGATGAAGAAATTTGAGAAACTGAAGTTTGATGTAGATTAAGGGTATGTTCGAGTGATTAAGGGTCAATATGTTCGAGTGATTAAGGGTAAGGGATGTTAATATGTCCGAGTGGTTAAGGGGGAACGATGCGTAGGTTCAAATCCTGTCAATATGTTCGAGTGGTTAAGGTTAAGGGGTGTTAATATGTCCACGAATGGTTAAGGGGGAACGAATCATTCCTTATATAAGGGGTGTTAATATGTCCGAGTGGTTAAGGGGGAACGATGCGCAGGTTCGAATCCTGTCAATATGTTCGAGTGGTTAAGGGTAAGGGATGTTAATATGTCCAAGTGGTTAAGGGGGAACGATGCATAGGTTCGAATCCTGTCAATATGTTCGAGTGGTTAAGGGTAAGGGGGTGTTAATATGTCCGCAAATGGTTAAGGGGGAACGAATCATTCCTTATATAAGGGGTGTTAATATGTCCGAGTGGTTAAAGGGGAACGATGCATACGTCCGAATCCTGTCAATATGTTCGACTGGTTAAGGAGACAGACTCGAAATCTTTTGGGCTATCCCTATGTAGGTACGAATCCTTCTATTGACGTATTTTTAGTTTTATTATGAAAACACACATTGGTTGAACAAGGAACGAATCATTGTTTATATAAGGGTGGCAATATGTCTGAATGGTTAAGGAGACAAACTCGAAATTTTGCTATGCAATTTTTAGTTTTATTATGAAATCCCACATCCTACATAATACTTATATAAGTGGAAGTGGGGTACTGTTGTTGCCACAATCAGTAGTACCCGGGAATCTGAGAGACTGAAGTTTGATGAAGAAATTTAAGAAACTGAAGTTTGATGTAGATTAAGGGTATATTGGAGTGATTAAGGGTCAATATGTTCAAGTGATTAAGGGTAAGGGATGTTAATATGTCCGAGTGGTTAAGGGGGAACGATGCGTAGGTTCGAATCCTGTCAATTGTTCGGGTGGTTAAGGGTAAGGGGTGTTAATATGTCCGCGAATGGTTAAGGGGTGTTAATATGTCCGCGAATGGTTAAGGGGGAACAAATCATTCCTTATATAAGGGGTGTTAATATGTCCGAGTGGTTAAGGGGGAACGATGCACAGGTTCGAATCCTGTCAATATGTTCGAGTGGTTAAGGGTAAGGGATGTTAATATGTCCAAATGGTTAAGGGGGAACGATGCATAGGTTCGAATCCTGTCAATATGTTCGAGTGGTTAAGGGTAAGGGGGTGTTAATATGTCCGCGAATGGTTATGGGGGAACGAATCATTCCTTATATAAGGGGTGTTAATATGTCCGAGTGGTTAAGGGGGAACGATGCATAGGTCCGAATCCTGTCAATATGTTCGAGTGGTTAAGGAGACAGACTCGAAATATTTTAGGCTATCCCTACGTAGGTTCGAATCCTTCTATTGACGTATTTTTAGTTTTAAAGGAACGAATCATTGTTTATATAAGGGTGGCAATATGTCTGAATGGTTAAGGAGACAAACTCGAAATTTTGCTATGCAATTTTTAGTTTTATTATGAAATCCCACATCCTACATAATACTTATATAAGTGGAAGTGGGGTACTGTTGTTGCCACAATCAGTAGTACCCGGGAATCTGAGAGACTGAAGTTTGATGAAGAAATTTAAGAAACTGAAGTTTGATGTAGATTAAGGGTATATTGGAGTGATTAAGGGTCAATATGTTCAAGTGATTAAGGGTAAGGGATGTTAATATGTCCGAGTGGTTAAGGGGGAACGATGCGTAGGTTCGAATCCTGTCAATTGTTCGGGTGGTTAAGGGTAAGGGGTGTTAATATGTCCGCGAATGGTTAAGGGGGAACGAATCATTCCTTATATAAGGGGTGTTAATATGTCCGAGTGGTTAAGGGAGAACGATGTTCGAATCCTGTCAATATGTTCGAGTGGTTAAGGGTAAGGGGGAAACGAATCATACCTTATATAAGGGGTGTTAATATGTCCGAGTGGTTAAGGAGAAGGTTTGAATCCTTTCAATATGTTCGAGTGGTTAAGGGTAAGGGGGTGTTAATATGTCCGCGAATGGTTAAGGGGAACGAATCATTCCTTATATAAGGGGTGTTAATATGTCCAAGTGGTTAAGGAGACCAACTAGAAATTTGTTGGGCTATGCTTGCATGATATCCGAGTGGTTAAGAGGGAACAAATCATTCCTTATATAAGGGGTGAAGGGGTGTTTAGATGTGTTTAGATGTGTTTGCCACCTTTAAGAAGTGGAAAGAAGATGTGTATTTATATTTGGGTAAGGGGTGTCAATATGTCCGAGTGGTTAAGGGGTGTTTAGATGTGTCTAGATGTGTTTGCCACTAAGAAGTGGAAAGAAGATGTGTATTTATATTTATTTCCTAAAACAAAAGTCATATGTGTTTGCCACCTTTATGAAGTGGAAAGCTGAAGTTGGAAGTTGAAAATCAGATTTACTTGAAGATCAAATGCCTAATGAAGAAGAATACGAAAAGTTAAAATCCAAAGCATTTTGCATAGCTGAGAGATCAAATGCCTGAAGAATGACAATGAAGAAGAATACGAAAAGTCAAAATCCAAAGCATTTTGTGTAGCTGAGGGATCAAATGCCTGAAGAATGACAATGAAGAAGAATACGAAAAGTCAAAATCCAAAGCATTTTGTGTAGCCGAGGGATCAAATGCCTGAAGAATGACAATAAAGAAGAATAGGAAAAGTCAAAATCCAAAGCATTTGTGTAGCTGAGGAAATTAGATTAGTGAAGATAGTTCCAAGGTATAACAAGACAATATGGTGTTGGTGAAAGGATGAACAGAACATTGAATGAGCAGACAAGAAGTATGAGGATTCATTCTAGATTGTCAAAGACATTCTGAGTTGATGTTGTAAATACAATAGCCTACTTGATAGATAGAGGGTCGTCAGTACCCTTGCGGTTCAAGTTGCCAAAAGAGGTATGGATAGGAAAAGAGAGTTACAAGCTTGATGCTAAAGAGAGTTACAAGCTTGATGCTAAGGCTATGAAGTGCGCCCCGGCCAGCCCGCGTGCTCTCGCGCGCTACTTCATAGGCTATGATTCCAATATTTTTGGGTATAAGTTTTTGGACGTCAGAACAAAAAAAAAAAAAAAAAAAACAAAACAAAAAAAAAGCCACTAGAATGTGACTTCTGACAATGTCATGTACAAGGACAAAGACAAGAAAGGTTCTGCGACAACAAAGCAAGTGGGAGTTGAAGTTGAGCTACAGAACAATTCAGATAGTGATGTTGTAGTAGATACTCGAGAAACTTCTAAGACTATTGCTAAGGTTCTAGAGGTGGAGCAAGTGACACCTAAGCAGGTGTTGAGAGGATCAACCCGAACTATCAGAGTATTAGATAGGTATGTACCTTCATTACACTATATGTTGTTGATTGATGAAGAGGAACCAGAGCCCTTTAGTGATGCCCTATAGTTGGAGGATACAACTAAGTGGGAGCAAGCCATGGATGATGAGATGAGTTGGATGTCTAGGCTTCAGAATTGTGTTGCTCCTTCATCTACAGAGGCTTTGTACGTGGCAATAGCTAAAACTAGAAAGAAAATGATATTGATGACAGAATATGTAAAGAATTAGGCAAGAAGCAGCACGAGAAGATTCTTCATGTAGATAGTCAGAGTGTCATACAGTTGGTGAAAAACTCAATCAATCAAAGACAAAACACATCAAAAGACGATACCATTTCACTTGCAGATTAGTGGAAGATGGTGATGTGTTTGGAGAAGATAAAGGGTGCAAAGAATCCAGCAAACACGTTGACAAAATGTGTTGATGTTGAAAAAATGAGGTTGTGCGAAGTCTCAATTGGTATAGTGCAGTGAAGATATTGATGGTCGTTAGAGAATGAAATTCTTTGTTGACTGGATCAACTTCCAAGTGGGAGAATTGTTAGGGTATGGAACCTGCGGCCTATTTATAACTTATCCAATTGTTATACATATTAAAGTTATATATGAAAAATATATAGTAAACGATTATTTATAATAAAAAGCTTGTAAGGATATATATGGTAGATAGTTATATATATAGTATATGGTTATGTTTGATCATAACTGAACCATATATATATACATCCCTCCTTCCCTACCTTTAAAATGTACTTTTTGTATTATCTCTTACGGTACATAACTGAAGTCATCAATAAAGTTTTAGCTAGTATTTTTCATGCATTTTCTCTCTTCTATCCTTTATGTTCATCTAGATCCCGTGTGTGCAATGTTGTACAACCCTAACAATTACATTAGAAAAACTTAGTTGCTTGTGGTTGCCATATCTTTTTTTTTTTTTTCACTTTTTCTTTTCTTTTAAGTCAACTCAAATTTTTCTTGTCTTCCATTTTTATTTTATTTCACTTTTCATTTTTGTGATTGTGGGAGAAGGTTCTCCAATATTAAAATATGATTTGGAGGATATATTTTAATAACATATCCCTAATCCGTTTTTTTTTTCCCTTTATGTGTGCAAGTTGTTAGTAGTATATTTTATGTTAGGATTTGATTAGCAGTATATTTTATGTTATTTAACAAGTTAGTTATATATTTTCCCTCATTTTTAAGATATTAGTTATAGTTTGGATCCTATTTAAACGTGGTAAACATCAATGAAGATCATACTTTCGATCCCACTTCTATTTCTCATTCTCAACACTTACGTTTAAAACACCAATAAAAAGGAATGAACATTTTACTCATGTAGCGGAAGCATTGGAATCAGCTTTAATTTTATTTAGAATTAAACAAAATTAAAGGTTAAACAAACCTACGTGGAAGAAATATAGAGAAAGTTTTAGGCTTTAATCTACTTGCTCCACTCCTCTAATGGATGAATCTCCTTCACAAAGTCTTCCTCAATATGACTAAAACAAAAGGTAAGGCTTGTGGGAGCTTATTGAAATAAAATTCTGAAAGTTTCAAAGCCTAAAAAGGGTGGTGACATTTCTCCACATCGATTAATCTTTCCTCCCATCGGAGCGGCTCGTAGTCAATCACGTGTGTATTGTTTGTAATATACTTGTTCCACATGGAAACATCATAAACTCTTGAGGGGACTGAGGGTAACGCTAATCGATATGCTACCAGTTCAATCTACTCTAGTTTCTCTAATAGGCTAATAAGTAAAGGCTTAACATGACATGATTAATGAACTATGCAATGCAACATGAAAGTACGAGAATACGATAGAAAACTACCATAAAATTTTGCACGATTTTGAACATTCAAAACATAACGAAAATTAATGTAAAAACATATACATGTACATGTGTTCAATTTGTTCCTAAAAGAAAGAACGGGACCGAGATACAAAAGATGTATATGATATAACAGACAAAAAAAAAAAAAAATAATAAATGGAGAAGACATACGCCTTGAGTCAACACCCTTCTGTGGCTACCTAGCTCTCAAGTACTTCTTGCCCCATCCAACAACATCATACACCTCAAAGAAAAAATTATCGAAGGGACGAGTATATAAATATAACCAATAAATATAACCAATAAGCAATGTATTTGTAGACTCACATCACATACCTGACCTGACCATTTTAATTCCAAAATCCTTCATGAAACTTGTTAGAAAACTCATGTAGAAGATGTACAAATTGATTTGAGAGAAAATAGTGTATCATAGCCCTCGAATTTCTAAATTTGAGAAGAAAATTAAAAAAATAATAAGAGCCTTAAATCTCTCAAATCGTAGGAACTCTCATCACTTGATTCTTGTCCCAAAATATTACCCACAACTTCTTATTTATAGATGAAGCTTGTACTGTCTTTGATCATTCTAGAGTTGTACCAAATTTTAATTCCAAGTTTCTAAACTATCTGTCAGAAATATCTACTCATATGACGGTGCTACCTACTTTTATTTTAAATATTAGTTGTTGGATCTAAGGAACCTCGAGTCTTCTTGAACATATTCAAATTTCAGCTCAATCCATCTTATGATATGAGCGATTTTGTGCAGCTTATCAATTCTAAAATCGAATATGCTAGGAGCATTTTCAATTCTAACTTATTTATTGGAATCTCATCAATTTAACATCATGTCATGTTCCTCACATAGTGCTTGGTAGCCACAAACCTAGTCATAACTTAAAGTAAATGACACAACGTAAGGCTACTCAAACACAAGAATGAAAGTTCACCTTTAATACCAATGTTGATTCATTTAATACTAATGAAAGTTCCATCCCTTGGGGCTCATCTATCATCTCATCATTTAATACCAATGTTGATCTAATCGTGGCAGTTCACAATTAAGGATGAGCTAGCAAGCTCCTAATTTTCTCAACATTATATTCTTCATTTCATATAGGAATAGAATACTATGAGAGCCTAGGGCTTATTGTTTCTCTATCTCCTTCTAGTCCTCATTCATCATCATCTAGCTCCTAGGAAGAAGCATCGTGGAGGTACTTGGTCAAGGGGGCGACATAGAGGTGACTTGGAGAGACAACATGGTAATGAATCAGGGACTTGGAGGAGTTATATGTCGATTGTTGGATGATGGAAGTCCCACATCGGCTAATTTAGGAAATGATCATGGGTTTATAAGTAAGGAATACTAACTCCATTTGTATGAGGCCTTTTGGGGAAGCCCAAAGCAAAGCCATGAGAGCTTATGCTCAAAGTGGACAATATCATACCATTGTGGAGAGTCGTGTTCCTCTAACATGGTATCAGAGCCATGCCCTAAACTTAGTAAATGATCATGGGTTTATAAGTAAGGAATACTAACTCCATTGGTATGAGGCCTTTTGGGGAAGCCCAAAGCAAAGCCATGAGAGCCATGAGAGCTTATACTCAAAGTGGACAATATCATACCATTGTGGAGAGTCGTGCTCGTCTCACATCTATTACTTGGAGGAGGATTGAAGAAGAGAATGTTAAATAAGTCTCACACACTAACTATAGAAAGCTAAATATAGTCATCAGAACCTAACTATTTCCTAACCCATAAAATGCCACTATTTGCCACTATTTCCTAATCCATAAAATGCCACTATTTGCCACTATTTCCTAACCCATAAAATGCCACTATTTGCCACTATTTCCTAATCCATAAAATGCCACTATTTGCCACTATTTCCTAACCCATAAAATGCCACTATTTGCCACTATTTCCTAATCCATAAAATGCCACTATTTGCAACTATTTCCTAACCCATAAAATGCCACTATTTGCCACTATTTCCTAATCCATAAAATGCCACTATTTGCCACTATTTCCTAACCCATAAAATGCCACTATTTGCCACTATTTCCTAATCCATAAAATGCCACTATTTGCCACTATTTCCTAACCCATAAAATGCCTTACCCTTTATAACCCCCCCCCCCATAAACTTGAATATTCCTACCATCTGCCCCCCCCATAAACTTGAATATTCCTACCATCTGCGTGCCAATCATCTTCTTGTATTTGTCGAAAAGTACTTTTGGTAGCGGTATTATAAAGATATCCGCAACTTGATCCTGACTTGCCACATGCAGCAATTCCACACTTCCTTCCTTCACATGATCTCAGATAATGTGAAAACGAACATCAATGTGTTTGCTTCTTTCATGGTTCATTGGGTTCTTTGCCAACTCAATTGCTAATTTGTTGTCAACTTGAATCACGGTTGCACCTAGTTGTTTTAGCTCCATCTTGCTCAACAAATTTCTAAGCCATATCGCAGGACACACACACCAAGATGCTGCCACATATTCAGCTTCACACGTCGAGAGTGTCACGATCGGTTGTTTCTTTGAAAGCCAAGTAAATGCTATGTTGCCCATAAAGAATATCTAACTCGATGTACTTTTCCGATCGACTATGTCTCCGCATCAATCACTGTTAGAATAACCAACCACTTGTAATCTTTTGTTTTCAAGTAGAATAACCGAAGAGACATTGTTCCTTAGATGTACCGTAGGACTTGCTTCAATGCCTTCCAATGTGAATAAATTGGCTCCTCCATGAACTGACTTATAATGCCGACACTTAATGAAAAATCTGGCCTTGTGCATGTAAGATAGCGAAGGCTTCCTACCAAACTCCGGTACCTATTTGCATCTACTCGTTCTCCTTCACGTACTTTGAGAGTTTTGCACCTGGTTTCACTGGTATTGATACCGGGTTGCAATTTTTCATCTTATACTTCTTCAAAATCTCCTTTGCATATGTCTCCTGTGATATAAAAATACGTGTCTCTCCTTGTTTAACCTCCAAACCAAGGAAAAACTTCAACAAGCCCAAATCTTTCATCTCAAATTCTCGTGTCATTGTGCTTTTAAACTTTTCTATCATCCCATCATTGTTACTTGAAAAAATGAGGTCATCGACATAAAGAGCAACAAGTATCACATTACCTCCACTCTTCTTTGTGTAAAGTGCATGCTCGTGCGGACATTGCTTGTACCCATTCTCCTTGAAATATGTATTGATACAAGTATTTTATGCTCACGGTGTTTGCTTCAACCCGTAAAGCATCTTTTTCATTTTTAGTACCTTCTTCTCTTCTCCAATTTCCATGTACCCGGGTGATTGTTTGAGGTAGACTTCTTCAAGCACACCATTCAAGAATGCCGACTTGACATCCATTTGAAAAATCGGCCATTTGAAATGAGCCGCTTGGGAAATGAGCAATCACATTGTCTCCATTCTTGCAACGGGAGCAAACACTTCGTCATAGTCGATTCTCGCCTTTTACTTGTATCCCTTCGCAATAAGTCGCGCCTTGTACCACTCTATCTTGCCTTGAGAATTCATCTTTTTCTTACACCCACATCACACCTATGGGCTGACTTCCTTTCGGTCATTCTGTTAACTCTCATGTATTGTTGCGATGAATCGCTTTAATCTCTTCATCCATGGAAGTTTGCCACTTCTTGTCTCGCATCGCCTCTTCAAAGCTAATATTTTCAGCATCTGCCAGAAGACATATAAGGTGTACCTTATTTGTTGAATCATACAAGTCTCGCAAACTTCGCATTTTGGACTTTCGTGGTTCATCTTTATAATCAGAAATGTCTGAGTTTGTTGGTATACTTGTTGGTGCAACGATTGATGGTTCTCCAACTTCGATATTAACTTCCGTCGAATTGTTCCAGTCTCATTTGCTTACTTCATTTACTCGCACATCACGACTCACCATCACCATCTTACTTATCGGGTCAAGTAGCTTGTATCCTTTTGTCTTCTTATCATACCCAATAAAAATATATCTTTTGCTTTTGTCTTCGAACTTCGTTCTTCGTTGATCCGGTACGTGAGCATAAGCCACACTACCAAACACTTTGAGATGAGAAATTTTAGGCTTTTGTCCGCTCCAAGCCTCTTGTGGTGTTTGATCATTTAACTTCACATGTGGACATGGATTTTACACATAGGTGGCGCATTGCACAGCTTCTTCCCAAAATTCCTTTGGCATCCTTTCTCTCTTAAGCATTGACCGAACCATGTCGAGAATGGTCCAGTTTTTTCTTTCGGCCACACCATTTTGTTGAAGGGTGTAGAGTGCGCTTAGAAATTGCCTTATGTCTTGCTCCTCGCAAGGCTCCATGAAAGTCGTCGAAGCGTACTCGCCACCTCTATCGAATCATACAACTTTGATGTGTCTACCAGTTGCCTTCTCCACCATCACTTTAAACTTTTTGAACACCTCAAATTTTTCTTTCAAAAAGTAAACCCAAGTTTTTTGTGAGTGATTATCGATAAAGGAAATGAAATACCCTTTACCGCTGAAAGACTCGGGGGTAATTGGTCAACTTGAGAGGTTGTTTAGTCCAAAATTCAGCATTCTTTTGAATTAAGGTTCTCGCATGCTTGCTGAGCATGCATTCTTCACAAAAATTTTCTTTGTAGCCCATGTTGGGTAGCCCGTGCACCATAGTCATGTCCCTCCTCCAAGAATCCTCTAAATAATCGACATGTCACATTCTCTTAGTCTCCTTCGTATGATCTCCTTTGTCAAGTCACACATCAATCTCTTGCAGGTCAGTCATATCACTACATCAACCTTTAAGTCATAGTCATGTTGGATCCTCCAACCCTCCTCCAAGTCACCATCCTATCTCTTTCTCCTAGTTGCCTCCATGCCTTGTCCTCGAAGTCACAACATCAATCTTTTTAAGTTAGAACCATGTCTCTATTGGATAAACATTAAATGTTAGTTTTAGTTAATTTTAGTGGGTTTTAAATTAAAAGGTCAGTAGGAGAGGAAAAGGCCAGAGTGTTGAAGATGAAAGGCCAAGAGTGTTTATAGGAAACAATAGTGTTTTATGGGTTAGGAATGGCTCTATTTAGTTTTAGAAGAGTTTATAAGTACATTGTTATTTACGTTGTCAACAACAGAGAAAAAAGAAAAAAAAAATAGAGAAGTAATAGAAGTGGGTTTTTTCAGATAAATAGAGTGTTCTTTGTTTCTTTCTATTATGAGTGTATGTGAGATTTATTTCACAAATTTGTGAGATTTCTTTAACAAATTGGTATAAGAGCCAATGACGAATGTGACAGGTCAAATGCCACTACCACGACTAATGAAGACAAACTATGAGAATTGAAGCATTTAGATGAAAGCTCTTCTCAGTTCTCAAGAGGCATGGGAGGTGGTCGAAGAAGGTTTCGAAGAACTAAAAGATACCATGGGTTATATAGCTGCACAAAACAAGGCGTTAAAAGAGATGCGATCAAAGGATAAGGCGGCACTATACATGTTGTTTCGAGCCGTTGACGAGTCAGGCTTTGAGAAGATTGCCAATGCAACTACTTCAAAAGATGCGTGGGACACTTTAGGAAAAGTGTTTAAAGGAACCAACCGAGTCAAGCAAGTGCGTCTCCAAACTCTTCGTGGCGAGGTGGAAAGCATGAAGATAAAGAAGTCGGAAAGTGTTTCTGACTGCATCAGCGTGGTAAACCAACTTAACCGAAACGGAGAAATGTTAGTCGAGACGCGGGTTGTGGAGAAGATTTTGAGGTTATTAACCATTAAGTTTGAGAATGTTGTATGTGCGACAGAACAGTCAAAGGACCTCGATTGATGAGCTCGCCTGTTCTCTCGAGGCACACGAGCAATGTAAGAAGAAGGAGGAGGAAACACTCGATCAAGCACTTCAGGCCAAGACGTCAATCAAAGATGAAAAGGTACTCCATTCTTAAAACTTTCAATGTAGAGGTCGTGGTTGTGGAAGTCGTGGAAATGGTCGCGGTGGTCAAGGTAGCAATCGTGAAGGATACTATAAGGAGAAGAGACAATCGAGCCAAGCAAATTAGCGTGGAAGAGTACGCAGTCGAGGAAGAGGCGGCCGATCAATTTATTCCAACATTTTATGCTAAAAATGTCATAAATATGGTCACTATGCGAATGATTGTAACTTCAACAAATGTTATAATTGTGGTAGAGTGGGACATTTTGCAAAAGATTGTCGAGCTGATAAAAAGGTGGAAGGAACAACCAACCTAGCTTTGGAAGACCTAACAAATGAAGGTCTTCTCTTGATGGCTTAAAACGAATACAATATCAACGACACTCTGTGGTACCTTGACTCAGGGGCAAGCAACCATGTGTGGTCACGAGTACCTATTCAAAGAGATGCAAAAGATTGAAGATGGTCATGTGTCATTTGGAGATGCGTCAAAGGTGGAGGTCAAAGACTGAGGTACGATACATTTCTTGCTAAAGGATGGTTTAATAGGGTCAATCTAAGATGTTTATTATGTACCAGACCTCAAGACCAACATATTGAGTATGGGGCAACTCACAAAGATAGGTTACTCGATGTTCTTAGAAGATCGACTGCTACACCTGAAGGACAAGCAAGGGTGTTTGGCAATGCCAAACAAGCAATTATTAAAATGGTCTCATAAATGTTTTAGAATTTAAGATTACCTCTTGGAATGGTCACGGCTAAAGTGTCAGATCTTATTGCCTAACTAAATCTCACTATGAGAGTGTTGGGGAACCAAACCCTAGCTTGGGGTGCAATTCAATATAACAAGGCAAAGGCCTTGGAGCCCAAGCTCTTCTGTGGGCTTTGAGATACCAAGGCTCTAAAGAACTTTATCTTGTCGATGATGCAAAGTTATAGTTGAAGTCCAAGTACATGTACGGACATTCAAGATGGATGATGTATTATGGATACTTGTGAAAGCTTAAAACAAAAACAAGATTCAAAGTTCTTCTCAGAGAATGTCTAGATTATAGAAAGGAGGAAGTTAAGGGAGCTGAGACATATTTGGAATATTCGAGACTACGTTATGCAGTTTTTGGGCTTATGTTTGATATTCATGACATGTCCAAAAAAGACAAGGTCTTCAGTTCTGTTGAGGGGTTGAAGTTGTGGGCAATGACCAAGCTCTCCGAACAAAGAGTTCAAACCCTTTTTACGGCTTATTCTATAGTCTAACGACTGTTTGACCTTAGTAACGATCAATCCCAAGACGTAAGGCAGAACCAGACTTTTGCAAATAGGGTAATAGAAAATATCGACCCAACTCCCCCAAAGGTGAGAGAGGCGACAAACTTGAAGGCGAAGAAGGGAAATGTGAGTCCTCCTAATAGAGGTAAAACTTCATAGAGGAAACCTCATAGCCAAACAATCGTAGTCAAGGCACTTCATCTTGGTTCATATTGCATGGGCCCTCCTAGAAATTGGATGCTCACAAAAGACATCACCATATGCTTTTCAAGGAAAACTCAAAAAGAAAAAAAAATAAAAAATAATAATAATAATAATAAAATAGAAGTTAAAGTAGGAGACAATTAAAGATGAAACACGTAGAAAGTTGAGTATTAATTTAATTAAATTATAATTTTTTTTTGTATTTATATTTTAAAAAAAAAATTAAGATAGTGATATGTAACTAATACAAAAAATTATTTATTGTAATTGAAGAACTTGTAATAAAAAATAAAAAATAAAAAAAAATCACTTAAGAAATTGCGTGAAGCAGAAAATCTTCATACAAAATTGAAATTGATAGAATATAGTGTAAGAATAGTCCCTTGACAAAATTTTTGGATCATCTCTCTTCTATCTTTGTCTCCCCTCTAATTTCTTACTTCTTCCATTCTTCCATCTAACCCGAGGGAAGTGAAGGGAAGAGAAAAAGAGTAGAGAAAAAAATATAAAAAATATAGTTTTTAAAATAAAAATAGGTGTCACGTCAATTTTCTCTTCTAGTGATTAACAAAAATAATTGATGAGACCATAAGAATGCTACCAAATGTAAAATTTTAATAAAATAAAATATAATTTAAACTAAATTAAAGACAAAATTTAAATTTCTTTTAAAAAATTTATAAGTGGGAGTTCAAAGGTAAAAGTATAAAAGAAATATATTTATATTAAATATATGCATAAACTTTAATAAATGACCGCATAACATAGTGAATTAGCATGTTTGACTTTGGATCAGAAGAATGAAAGCAAGTAATTTTGGAGCTAGATAGAGCTTTGCTAAGCTCAACCAAGTAAGTGGTCTTCCTATCGGCTTGGTCGAAAGACTTGCCTTATGTATGATGACACATGCCACTGACCCTTGCACGTGTCATTTATGCTTTGTGTTATATGATGATGTAATGATGTTGTATGATGATGTAATGATGTTGTATGATGATGTGATGATGTGATGATGTTATATGATGATGTGATGATGTTTTATAATGATGTGATGATGTATATGATGATATGAGATGATGACATGATATGATGATGCATGATAACATGATGATGAGATGACTTAATATGATGCATTATGACGATGAGTTTTCAAAGACACAACCTTAATTAATGTGAATCATGATTAACGTATGAAGGCCAACGTATGCATGTTATCTAGTGTAATGTGTGAATAATGTACAGAGTTGTGTCATAAGAATGATTTAAAGATGAAAATCATAGGGACCTCATGCATTTTGTGTGTTCATATACATCGGGTTAATTCCCCATTTATGATGATGAGTACGGACGCCTACACTATGAGATGATCACAATCATGTCTGGCATGACACTTGGGGGTCTATTGACCTCCGAATTTCGCTACAGACAGCTAGCTTGACTATGATGAGTCTAGTGGGTGCGAACCACCTAGGGATCTACGCTCGCATGTGTGGGTTGTGAGTAGAGAAGTAATAGACATCCAATTTTGTCTGGGCTAGAGGCCACCCCTATGATAGTTTTAACGATAGGTCCCTAATCATGAGTTGCATGTGTTTGCATTCTCTAACCCCAATAGTGGGGTCGCTTACTCCATATTTCTTAATATACTAAAGCCGTGTGCTACTTCTATTTCATGTAAAGACAAGACGCCCTGGTAGGGTTGACGACGACATCGCAAGTAAAGGCCATGAAAAATGCATAAGATAGTGGCATTTAATCTCTTAAACTTTAGGTTAATATAGGGTGTTTTACTTTTAATGTTTTATTTAGTATTTTGTTATGTTGTTTTAAAGATGTTTCGAACATGTAAGTCCATGACAGTGTTGTATGATGAAGTTGTAAATGTTTATTTCTGCATGTAAGTCCATGATAGCGTTGTATGATGAAGTTGTAAATGTTTATTTCTAGATAAGAGAGTATGTAATGATGACGGTAGACTTTAGGTTAGTAGAAATCTAGGGCCGTTACAAATATATTTATATTGAAGTATATACTTAAATTTTTGAAAATGATCGCATAGCGTAGTGGATTAGCGCATCTGATTTCGAATCAAAAGGTCGTGGATTCGACTTCCATTGTGGTCAACAAAAAATTGTAGACTACCATTTTTCCTCACTTGTGTTCGTTCTTTGGATAACACACTTGAGGCCTTTAGTTCAAATCTAGACGATGCCATACACTTTTCTTGAATATCACCAAGTTTTTTCAATACTCTCCTCATCCACTTGTAGGGCTACATGTCCGAAACACATATTAAAAAGCGTATAGACCAAAGCTTGAAAATGACCGCATAGCGCAGTGGATTAGCGCGTTTGACTTCGGATCAGAAGGTCGTGGGTTCGACTCCCATTGTGGTTGTTCGTTCTTTGGTTATTCTTTTCCTCACTTGCGTTCGTTCTTCGTTTAACACACTTGAGGAATCTAGACGATGCCATACACTTTTCACAGACTAGATCTTGAAAATCATTTGGTGTCATGGTGTAGTTGGGGTGTCGTGGTGTAGTTGGTTATCGAGCTTGAAAACAGACTAGAGCTTGAAAATCATTTGGTGTCGTGGTGTAGTTGGTTAAATCATTTGGTGTCGTGGTGTAGTTGGTTAAATCATTTGGTGTCGTGGTGTAGTTGGTTATCGAGCTTGAAAACAGACTAGAGCTTGAAAATCATGGTGTAGTTGGTTATCGAGCTTGAAAACAGACTAGAGCTTGAAAATCATTTGGTGTCGTGGTGTAGTTGGTTAAATCATTTGGTGTCGTGGTGTAGTTGGTTATCGAGCTTGAAAATCATTTGGTGTCGTGGTGTAGTTGGTTAAATTATTTGGTGTCGTGGTGTAGTTGGTTATCGAGCTTGAAAACAGACTAGAGCTTGAAAATCATTTGGTGTCATGGTGTAGTTCGTTATCACAAGAGCTTGAAAATCATTTGGTGTCATGGTGTAGTTACTAGAGCTTGAAAATCATTTGGTGTCGTGTTGGTTATCACAGACCAGAGCTTGAAAATCATTTGGTGTCTAGTTGGTTATCACATCAGTTTAAGACATGGAAGGTCTCCAATTCACGTTCTTAATCATGAAAAAAAAGCTCACATATTCGAGGTCAAATTTCCAAGTATCACAAATGCAAATAAAAGGTTAATTTAAGTATCACAAAGGCAAATATAAGGAATTTAAGTATCACAAAGGCAAATATAAGGTTAATTTGAGATAAAGTGGAGAGCAAATATAAGGTTTAATTTGATATAATAGGGAGTGGAGAGAAACATATTTCTTTCAATTGGACACGCTCTAAGCACATGTCGATCTATAGTAAAAGATCGAGTAAAAATATATATGGTAGATATTTCGTATATTTATATGGTATTTGGGTAGACATATATTTAGTAGATTATATCTCGTAGGTTAAAAGTGTTAAACATTTAGTAAACTGAAACCATATATATATTCTATTACGCAGTGCTTTCAAAGTATACTTTTTTTGCATTCTCTGTATTGTCCCTCGTTTTACATGCCTGAAATCATCAATAAAACCTTTAGCCAATATTCCTTCTTGAAGTTCATCTTGATCGAGTGTGCGTTGTTGAACGATCCTAACAACTGTTATCAGAGCGAGGCGAAATTCACCACGATCTGTGAAGATGAAAAGTTCAAAGATTGTTATTGAAAAGTTTGATGGATTTGATTTCAGTTTCTGGAAGATGCAGATTGAAGATTTTCTGTACCAGAAAGGCCTTCACGAACCCCTGTTGGTGGTGAAGCCGGATATTATGACCATAGAGCAGTGGAAGCTCAAAATCGTTAGGTCTTAGGGTTGATCCAATTGACGCTGTCTAGAAACATAGCGTTCAATATCATCAAGGAGAAGACAACGTCAGATATGTAGAAGGCGCTGTCAAATATGTACGAGAAACCGTCGGCTATGAACAAGGTGTATTTGATGCGGAGACTGTTCAATCTACAAATGTCTCAAGGTGGATCTGTTGCTGATCATATAAACGAATTCAATATGATTGTAAGTTAACGAAGTTCAGTGGAAATTAATTTTGGGGATAAAATTAAAGCATTGATTTTGATGTCATCTTTACCCGAGTTGTGGGATACTGTTGTTTCCGCAATCAGTAGTTCATGAGGATCTGATAAACTGAAGTTCGATGAAATTCGAGATGTAGTTCAATCAGTAGTTCTCAGTGAAAGTACTAGAAAATAGGAAATCGGAGATTCATCAGGCAATGCTCTCAATGTTGATCTTTGGGGAAGAAGTAAATCAAAGGTTCTAAATAATTGGCAATCAAAATCAAAGAACCAGGAAAAATTGCAAAATAAATCAAATGTAAAGTGTTGGAGTTGTGGAGAAAAAGACTACTTTCGGACAGATTGTACATAGAGGAAGCAGAATCACAAATCAGAGGATGACAATGATTCTATACATTCAACAGAAGACATTGGGGATTCTCTAATCCTCAGCTTGGACAGTTCGATTAAATCCTAGATTTTGGATTCAGGTGCATCTTTTCATTTGTCTCCAAATAAAGAGTTATCTCGAAATTTCAAGTCTGTAAGTTTCAAGAAGGTGTATCTTGCTGACAACAAAGATTTGAAAATTGAAGGAAAAGGGGATGTCTGCATAAAAACTCCGTTAGTAAATCAGTGGACATTAAAGGATGTCAGATACATTCCATGTCTCACAAGAACCTGATCTCTATTGATCAATTGGATAGCACGGGTTATGCAACAGAGTTTAGCAAGAGTCGTGGAAGATTGTGAAGGGTGTTATGGTGGTAGCATGTGGCACAAAATCTAGAACCTTATACACACCACTGCAGGGTGTATGAACAAAGTTGTTGTTGCTGAGAGTGCTTCAAATTCAAGTCTATGACATAATAAACTTGGACATATGAGTATTAAAGGAATGAAGATGCTGGCTGCAAAAGAAGTTTTGGAAGGTCTGAAATTTGTTGATGTGAGTAGTGAGACTTGCGTTATGAGCAAACAGAAACGAGTTAGCTGCACAAAGATTGCCAGAGAATTGAAGAAAGGTTCCGAGACAACGAACCAAGTGGGAGTTGAGGTTGAGTTACTAAAAGATTCTCCTTGTGATGTTGTAGTAGATACTCAAGAAACTTCTGAGACTATTGCTAAGGAACCAGAGGTGAAGCAAGTGGGAGTTGAGGTTAAGTTGTTGAAAGATTCACTTGGTGATGTTGTAGGTGATACTCAAGAAACTCTTGAGACTGTTGTTGAGGAACCAGAAGTGGAGCAAGTGACACATGGGCAGGTGTTGAAAAGATCATCTAGAGCCATCAGAGTACTAGATAGGTATGTACCTTCTTTACATTATCGGTTGGTGACTGATAAAGGGGAACGAAAACCCCTTGATGAGGCCCTACAGTTAAAGGATACAACCAAGTGCGAGCAAGTAATGGATGATGGGATGTCTAGGCTTTAGAAATGCATTACTCCTTCATCTGCTGAGGCTGTGTACGTGCCAATAGCTGAAGCTAGAAAAGAGATGGTATGGATGATAGACTATCTAGAAGAATTAGGCAAGAAGTAGCGCGAGAAGATTCTTCAAGTAGATAGTTAAAGTGTCATGCAATTTGCGAGGAACCCGGTCTATCATTCAAAGACAAAATACAGAAGGCGATACCATTTCGCTCAGAGGTTAGTGGAAGATGATGATGTGTTTTGGAGAAGATAGAGGGTGCAAAGAATCCAACAAACATTTTGTGTTGATGTTTGGAACATTTTGGTTTATGCAAAGCCTCAAGTGCTATGGTACAGATTAAGAATAAAATTCATAGTTGACTGGATCAGTCTCCAAGTGGGAGATTGTTGGGATATGGAGCCTGATGTCTACCAATGTAAAAGATCTGGTAGAAATATATATGGTAGATATATTGTAAAATATGATAGAGATATATGTGTATTTGGCAAAGATATATTTGGTAGATTATATCTCGGAGGTTAAATTTGTTAAACCTATATTTAGTAAACTGAAACCATATATATATATTCTGTTGTCAAAATGTACTTTTCTTCGTTCTTTGTATTCTCTTTTATTATACATACTTGAAGTCATCAATAAACCTTTATCCTATATTCCTCCTTGAATTTTCTCTCTCATGTTCTTTGTGTTCATCTTGATCGAGTGTGTGCGTTGTTGAGCGATCCTAACACTTTCAACGCCTGATGTCTTAACTATATTTGTTGGCTATCTTACTTAAAATTGGTAGGAACAAGTTTGAAGGAAATGCTTATAAAAATTGAATTTAGAAAACTCAAGGAAGGGAAACCTAAAATCTAAATGATTATAAGTCTTGGTTGGAGGCTCATCGTTACTTGGTTCTTTTTCCAAATGTTAGCCCATGCTTCATAATTTATAGTTTAAGCCTAAACTGACTTTGAAAACGTCTAGACTGCCTTGAGTATGAAATCCAAATTTCTTGAATTTTTGTTGAAAATATCTTGTTCGATGAGGCCTTAGCCAACTTCCATGTTGAAATTATCTTCTTTTGAAACCTATTTAAATTTGGGATGATCGAATGAATGGATGTAAAATGGATGTAAGGACATTTTAGATTTTCAAAGGTTGTGGTGGTCCTTGTTTCAGTGCTGATCTGAGTTATGGAATTTTCTCTTTTATACTAACTTGTTCTGCTTCACCTTTTTCATTTATTGTTTATGCATATCCAGTTAAGTGGCGTACGTAATTCTTTGAGGCATAGATAGCCACTCACCCTTGGATATCTTCCTTAAGCCCATCTACCATCTGAGAGGAAAATCTGGATATCTCAATTAATTCTACGTCATATTAAGAATGCCTCCTGATTTTTGAACATTACTACTGTGCCAAGTCTAAAGATGATTTAATCTTCTATGCTTATGGTCATAGAGGTTGATTTCCACAAAATAAAAATAAAAAAATAGAAAAAAAGTGTCACTCCCGAGGTGAACGTGATGGTTGGAGTGCCCAGAGGACGAGGTTTGACTTGAGTTAGGTTTGTAAGGCACAGACGCAACTTTGGGCATAACTCGATTGTATAATAAAAGACGAAAAATTTTTATATGAAATAAAA